>CM070598.1:17738328-17900685 GCA_036346395.1 Hsuehochloa calcarea
CAAGACTTTCAGTTTTAACCCAAATCACAAAGTTTATAGCACACAGCTCCACCAATCACACAGATCCACCACTTGCCTCAGTCTAAATCTTTTCCCAACCTGTTGATTAAGTGCAACACATGCCATCACGAGTAACAGCACACAGCACACACAGTTTCATCACACAGTTCCATAATCACTTAGTCAAGTTTATAATTGTAACTCACATGAAATGATGACTCGTGGCATGGCTAAGCAATCTACTCGTATCTAACCAACCCACGTTGGTGCTATGATATTACCAACTAATAATGAACCAATCTAGGGTGACATAAGATCATGGCATACAATAGACAAGGTGGTATGACAAATTGGGTTAATAACTATCCCAAAAGCATTTAAATAAATACTTGAAATAGAATGCAATACATTGAAACAAAGTATTTTGAAAACTGGGTTCAATATGATCAAAGATATAACTTGCCTTGTAATATATCTAGATATTGGTCTTGGTCTTGAGGAGGTGCTCCTTCTTCAGCAAAATTCCCCGAAGTATCAACGTCTACTCGCAAATGAGACAAAAGAAACAAAAACAAATAAATAACAGAGGCAAAACCAACTCTAAAAATTAAATAAAAATCATAAATAAATAGAGCTCGAATTTAGATGAATTTACAAATTTGAATGGGCTCAATCGGAGTTTGGATGCAAAAGATATGGGCTTTCGAAGTTTGAAAATCAAATAAAACCCTAATTTGGATTTTATTGAATTTCCCAAATTATTTTTATAAAGGAAAGACGGATTATTATGCAATGCTTGCGTCAGCCGAGAATTTTTGGAAAAGAAAATAATTTAAAAAGAGATCTGACATGTGGGGCCCACACGTCAGTGACACGGCTCACGGTGGACCAAGTCCACCGAGCCTTTGGATCTGGGTCGGGGCTGAGGTGGTGTACCCGCGTGCGTGTGGCACTGACGCAGCACCTACATGGATGACACGCACACACACGGGCTGAGGTGGACGCTGACGCGGGCTGCCACGTCAGGTCGACGACGACGACGGCTCGGAAACCAACGGCAACGGCGAACGGCGGCTCCTCGCCGGCGGTGAGTGGTACCAGTGTGTAGAGGGAATTATTGCGCACATGTGGGCACCGGTTTGAGCACCTGAGGTCGTTGGAGATGGCCGGCGGCGAGCTTGAGGCGGCGAGATGGCCTCGGGTTTGTCGGACGGGGGCTCCAGTGATGCTCCGGCGATGAGGAGGTGCGCCCGAGGTAGCCTGGGACTTGCTGAGCACGGTGGTGGAGTCGGCGAGGCAAGGGCGGTGACGACGGCGGCGCAATTCGGCGAGGAAGCTCACGGCGGCGCCGAGGTTCGAGCTCCGCTTCCGGCGAAATGGTGGCGAGCTAGGGTAGGCGGCTGTGGGGAAAAGGCGGTGGGGGTGTATGCGATCCTCGTGACACGGGCGCGTCTTTAAATAGGGCCGAGAAACCCTAGAACCCATGTCGAGGACGGCGGCGGCGCGCGCGGGAGAATCGGAACGAAGTCCCGATCGGAGACGATGAACAGTGTTTCAATGGGACCCACTTGTCAGCGACGGCGGCTCAGACGAAGGTGTGTGGCAAAAGGCGACGCCTCGGCGGTCCCACTTGACAGAGAGACGAAAACGGCGCGGTGCGGGCGGGCGAGATCCAAGCGGGAGCCACGCGGCGATCATCCAACGGAGGAATGTGGGGTTGAGCGCGTGCGTCCGATCGAAAACGAGGGGCACGCGTCAAGCATCCAGCGGCAGGGCGCGGCGAAGAATGAATGGGTGAATGCGGTGGAATAGTGTTGGGCTTCGCCCAACAACATTCGAGGATTTAAATAGATTTTTTCTTTTTAATAAATCCATAAAATGCAAATAGCAATTAGAAAATAGCAAATAATCTTGGAAAAATTCTATAAAATTCTATAAAATATATCCAAGCATATAGAATCTAAATAAAATAGTTTTGACAATTGTTGATGTTGGGATTAAGCACATTAAATCAGTTTGTCCTTAAAGTCCATATTAAACTTTTAAATTAATATTCGAATAAATCCAAATGGTGAATTTTCTTGCTACCACTATTTAAAGGATTTTCAAAGCTCTGAAAATTGGGATGTTACAAACGTCGATGCAGTGGTCGTAGTCGATCGTCCAACGTCGAGCACGTCGATGTAGTGGTCGTAGTCGATCGTCTCCTCCAGTAACCTCTGTAGTTCCTTGTGATGATCACTGACCGTCCTCAAGCGTAATAAAGAACCGTAGTAGCGCGCCTCATCGTATCCACACGTCCGGGAAGGAGCAGTTAACAGCCGGTGTGCTAGCACCAAGTCGCATGGTGGGGCTCTCAAGAAGATGGCGGCTAGGATTTCAGTGGAGCAACTCATATCAACTCTCTTATCGTCTCTTTCCCAATAGCCTCAAGCATCTTCTTATAAAAAATGCCCATGTCGGATTCTATCCAAACACATTTTGTTCCAACCCGTTAAGTGTGTGACCAGTTAGATTTATAAGTAGTCGGTTGTGACTCAAAAACCCTTTCCGACCACGAGTCGTTCCTAGCAGGACATAACGATTTCCGAACACACAAAAATTATATCGGACGAACCTTAATGCAATATGATCTATGACTAGGTCCTCATCACTTACGACCATGTCCTATCTCTATACGACCAGTTCGTATTTGGTCATGACCAGTTCGTAACTCCTTGCAACCAGGTTTTAACCACTCTGTGATTACGTTCGACCAGTCTAGGACCAGCTCGTATCTCCATACAACTAGTCTGTAACTGATCGAACTAAGCGACCTACTTATGCATTCTCCCTTTGCCTTACGATATCTGGTTGAACTTCAGGTGAGATATTATGTCATCCATACATTGTTCAATACTTTCTCGATCGAGTGTCGGATAACCTTATATGGTTGAACTCTTCGATCACCAGTAGTATGGCCATGCACTTTCTTTATTTGATCACTTCGAGGGGCCCAGAGATATCTCTCCTGTTATGTTAGGAAGGGCAAATCCCATATCCGACCAGTCACATCCATCCGTATGTTTCATAGTATACCCGAAAGTTACCTTTATAACTACCCAGTTACAAGTAGCGTTTGGCAATCCTTAAGAGTACTATTACACATGTAGGGAACCATGCTGATCTCAGGTCTAAAGATATAAGTCATCATTGCTTGAGACCAACTAATGACACATATAATCAAAACAAGCTCAATAATGTCTCAAGGTGGGTCTATCCAACACCATGTTCTCTAACATGTGTTCACATTATCAATTCGATATCCCTATATCCATGATCAGTGAAACATGGTCATCAATCAATACATGTGCTGGCCGTAGAGTAACTGGTGTTCCGACTAGTGACATCCGACCAGAGATACATTTAGAATAACATCATATAAGTTAAAAAAGCTCATACTTGTTAATGTTTATAACCAATGATTCATTCAAGGAAAAAAAATAACATCTATTCATTAACTCATAATTATAGATGTGATACAATCATCTCTATGATTGCCTCTATGACATATCACCAACATGACTGACATGTGGGGTTCGCATGTTAGCGAGGAGAGAGAAAGAGAGAAAAATTTCTGATTTTTAGATGATTTAGAAATTCCAAAAAATTCAAGGAAAATATTTAAGTTTTATTTTTAACCAAGATTGAAAATTTGGGGATGTTACAGGAGGTGACACCTTAGCCGATATAACTAATTTGGGATAGCGCGTTGTAATGGTCTTGTGATAATCACTTACTCACACACACCTACAGAAGTGTGTGAAACATATATCATAAGTCGATTATCTCTTATGGATAAAGTTATACAACCTCTGTAGAGTATCAATATATTCGAATAGTTGTGTCTACATTTACAAGCATGCCCAACATGGTGAACAAACTCCTATTCTTATCCCCAGCTCTCAGCCACAAGTAGTCACCGAGCTTCTTCCCCGTCTCTCCCCTACCAGCCAACCTCTCTGTCCTTTCTAAACACAGATCGCCGCAAACATGAGGAGCTCCGATGGCGAGGCAATCTCACCGACAGCTAGCCCACGCCATCCGCTCGCCTAACAAGCCGCCGATCCGGATCGCTCGAACTAGCGCCATCTGCTCGCCCCAATTCCCTCGATATGAAGAAGTTTTCTTCCCTAAAATCTTTTGCTCCTCGCCGTCAAGAATCCCTCGATCTAATGCAGTTTTCTTCCTCTAAATCGTGCTCCTCGCCGTCGGAAATCATCGTCTTGCTGCGCCTTTCTCCAGCTCCCTGAAAGCATCGTCGACTCCTTTGCTCCATCAACCGGTACCAAAATAGATGGAAAGTGTTAGAGATATATTAGAGATAAGGTATTAGAGATATGTTAGAGATAGAATCTATCTCTAATATATCATTATCTATACCTCTTGTACCATATATATATCGCCCTTTGGGCCTCTCTTCAATACACACAATCTTTTCATAACATGGTATCAGAGCCAAGAGGTCTTGAGTTCAAGACCCGGTTGATGCAATTAAATAATAATAATTGTAACCCACTTTTATTCCACGTCTTAGGTCTGAGGGAGCCTACACGTGAGGGGGAGTGTTGAAGTATAAGTGAATTGTCCGCATTTCCTCATCAGCTTAAGCTTTTGGGTGAATTGGTTGGTGCATGCAACTCAATATGGTATCAGAGCAGCATGCTACGACGACATTATGAAGACTCGGATTTTGGTATTTTAGTGTCAACCCTTTCCAAATGCAATGCTATTACATACGCTTTGCATTTGAGGGGGTGTTAGAGATATATTAGAGATAAGGTATTAGAGATATGTTAGAGATGGAATCTATCTCTAACATATCATTATCTATACCTCGTGTACCATATATATATCGCTCTTTTGACCTCTCTTCAATACATACAATCTTTTCATAACAGAAAGCCTGATTCCGCCCGGAATGGCAGGGATTTTCCGGAATCATTGCTGGTATGGGATGGGCGGCTATGTGCCGTTTTGGGTGGCGGTACGGCACCGGTCATTCCACCGGTACCGGGACGGATTCATAACTTTTCCACGGCCTGCTCCCTGGTCGCGTAGAGGAGCCGCTTCAGGTGGCGCGTCACGCGGTCGTCCGACGCCCACGCCATGAAGGCGTCCGCGCCGGCCAGGCGGAGCGGCCGGAGCGACACCACCGGCGCCGGGCCGGCGTCCTTCTGTCGCCGCCGTCGCTGCACGTCGACGTTCGGCTCCGTCGCTGGCTGGCTTGCCTTCGCCTCCAAGCCCTGCGCGTCGGTGCAATCACGTCCTCCTAGTTGATTGATTAGGATGTGTAGTGATTAGAGTTAAATACGTCACCATCATGGATAAAAAGCTGATGCTAGAACTTGTAATAATTAACAACAAGCACTATACAATAGCCTTATCTTGCCTTGCATACCTTTTCTTTTCAATTCATATATGGCTCTATGGATGACGTCATTGTCATAGATGCAGTACGGGTATCTCCATCTTTCCCGTTCGGTTTTCTCGTCCAAAATCTAAATGTTATATCCAACTGTCCCGATTATTTTGTCGTATGATTTCTTTTACAAATGGTGCACATATCGAATCCCGACAAAACCACAAATAAATCGACGAAGCTGAACATGACCATGTCCCTGGACCTCCCCCTTGAGAAGGACGTACCTCCGCAGCACGCCCTCCCTGGCGAACCAGTCTTCTTCGGCGCTAGTTCAATGTCCATATTTTACGATGGATTAAAAAAAATTATAGTTTTATCATGTCAAGTTATCAACTATTATTGTGCTCAGTAACACGATCTGATCTGTCGATACCTCACTTGTCAATCCAACGGACGCCAAAAAGGGAAAGAAGGACGAACAACCACTAACTCCAATTTTTAAATAGTACGATACGCTATGACGGCCTTGATTCGAGTCGGCGATGACCTCACGTTAGTGCAGAAGATCGGAAAACGACTTGAATATGTGTAGGATTGTAAGGTACACCGCTGGTCGGCGGTAGCTAGCTGTTGACGAACGATGAGAGTGGAGGAGATTTTTATTGGGATGATGTACTGTGGGCCCCACACTCCTATAAAATGTACATGTATTCCATTGTTTATGTCAATTAGAGCTGGCCAAATGGGCCGGGCCTATTGGGTTGGCACGAGGCATGGCACTATAGGCCCGGCCCAAGTACGGCACGGCACGGCCCGCACTGTTCATGGGCCGTGTCGCCCCGGCCGAGAGCTCGGGCCATACCTGGGCCGCCACCTCGGCACAGTGGGCCAGCCCCAAGTTTGTTAAAATCGTGATCCTACTCTTAGACTCTCACGATTCTACGAACCCACGACAGCCTGTCGATCCAAATTACACCGTGAATCAAAATCAGGTAGAATCGTGGTAGAGTCGCGGTCCAAAGAGTAGAATCGCGTAGAATCGTGTAGAATCACATAGTAGAATCGTGGTAGAGTCGTTTGGACAAAAAAATTAATTTTTTCTTAGAGGCTAGGGTTTGCTGGTATTTTGTTTTAGAGTAAAATTTATTAATATTAATTTCTGAGAATGAAACTATAAATAAACAAAGAGCATGCAAAACATTATATCAGTGTGGTAATACTAATACAAATATCTATATTATGAAATGAGCAATCTTGAACTTCATAATGATAAGCTATTTTTATTCCTAGAGCATGTCTAGCTGCTTTTAAGAAATATGCAAGTGATGCAATTAGATATTGATTTACAAAAGTTGTGAACATTTCTCATGTAATTGTAGTAAACTAGTTATGGTCATTGGTTGTTCTCCTGTAGATCAGAACTATATCACCCATCATGTCAGTACCATTATGCTTTTCTGTTGTGCGATAAAAAGTTTTTTTTTCTCTTTTTCAGTTATAAGTAAGTGGTAAACAATATAGGAATCATACAAATTTATAGTATATATGTTAAATATGTGTATGTTTACAATTCCGTAGAATCATCGATTATGTGATTCGATACTACGATTCGATCCTACTGGAGGCAAATCGATCCAACTTAGAATCTCGACTCTTACTACCTTGTGCCAGCCCGGCATGGCAGAACAATGTCGGACCGTGCCAGGCACGGCACGACCCAGGTAGGCTCGGGCAGGCAACCAATCGAGTTCCTCGCCAAGGTCGTGGATCGTCCTCAAGCGCAACAGCAACCGCAGTAGCGCCTATACGGTATCCACACATCCAGGAAAGGAACACCGTATGCCGGTATGCTAGCACCAACTCGCACAGTAGGGCTCTCAAGAAGATGGTAGCTTGGGTTTCTGTAGAGCAACTCACGTCACGTCTATCGTGTGTTTTTCATAACAGCCTCATGCATTTCCTTATATAGAACTCATGACGGATCTTATCCGAACACGTTTGTTCCAACCCATTAAGTGTGTTACCCATTAGGTTCATGCGTAATCAGTTGTGACTCGGAAACTCCTTTCCGATCACGAGTCGTCAGCGGCTCCTAGCAGGACATAACGATTCCCGAATACACATGAATTATATCGGACGAACCTTAATGCAATATGATCTATAAGTAGGTCTTTATCACTTAAGACTAACTCGTATCTCTATACAACTATTTCATATTAAGTCTCGACCGGTTCGTAACTCCTTACGACCAAGTTTCGACCACTTAGTGATTATGTTCGACCAGTTTACGACTAGCTCATATCTTCATACGACTAGTCTGTATTTGATCGAACTAAATGACCTGCTCGTGCATTCTCCCTTTGCCTCACGACATCATGGTTGAACTCCAGGTGAGATATCATGTCATTCATGGACTGTTCAATACTTTCTCGATCAAGTGTCGGATAACTTCACGTGATCGAACTCTTCAACCACTAGTGGCATGGCCAAGCACTTTCTTTATCCGACCACATCAAGGGGCTTAGAAATATCTGTCTTGTTATGTTAGGAGGAGCAAATCTCATATCTGACCAGTCACATTTCTCCGCATGTTTCACAGCATACCTGAAAGCTACCTTTATAACTACCCAGTTACGGAGTAGCGTTTGATAACTCCAAAGTGTACTCTTACATATGTAGAAAACCATGCTGATCTCAAGTCTAAGGATTATACATCACCATTGCTTGAGACCAACTGATGATACATGATATCATAACAATCTCAGCAGTGTCTTAAGGTGGGTCAATCTAACACCATATTTTCTAACATGTGTTCATATTATTGATTCAATATCCCTATATCCATGACCGATAAAACATGGTCATCAATCAATATATGCACTGGTTGATAGAGTCACCAGTGTTCTGACTAGTGACATCAGACCAGGGATACATTTAGAACGACATCATCTAAGTTAAAGAGTTTCACCAACAAGTCACATACTTATTAATATTTATCAATGATTATTCATTCAAGGAACATAATAACATTTATTCAATAACTCATAAACATAGATGTGATACAATCATCTCTATGATTTCCTCTATGGCATATCACTGACATCGGGACCCTCAAGAATAGTCCCCTGACTATAGTAAATTTTGAAGTTGGTGGCGTCTGACATATTTGATGTACTGCACCGTAAAAAGATTTCCACGATTAACCATATATATAAAAGTAAACTACCCACTGAAAAGGATTATGTACAATATACTATACTATGTAACCGTACATCTAAAACTATGACCCTGTTTGTTTAGGCTTAGGATTTTTAGCTTATAGTTTAAAGCAAGTTTTTTTTAGCATAATTAGCTTATAAGCCTCTTAGCTTTTAAGCCAAGCTTTAGTGTTTGGTAATCTGACTTTTCTATAGGAAGTTGGCTTATTAAGTTGTGTATGAAGAGGAGGATGGAAGAGCAAAAAAAAACAGAACGATTTGCACTTATATGCAATGGTATTTTGTGGGTAATTTCAACGAATTTTAGTGGCAATTGGTTATTCCATTCCGCAAAAGCACAAAAAACATATCTTCCTTGGCTTATGGCTTTTAGGCTTAAACTTTTTATAAGCTAGATAAAAAAGGCACCCATTTGTTTAGGCTTAGACTTTTTAGCTTTTAAACCAGACAAAAGGCCTAAACAAACAGGGTCTATGTAATCCATTCGGTTAAAAAAATTACATGAAAGGTGAGTGACCGAACGGGTAGTGCTTCGCTAGCTTCTCTCCTCCCCTCTGCTCCTCTCTCTTCCTTCACCTCTTTCTCTTTTTCTAAATAAAAGTGAGCTGTGTCATAATTTTGGAGTCTTTTATAGGGTAGATTGTGTCGTCATTTGGAATAACGACAGGGACTTACGGGATCCCTGTCGTTATTTGAAATGACGGTATTCTAAATTTTAATATTTAAAAATTTAGAATCCATGTCACCAGTTGAAAGGCGACAAGTCCCTATCGCTAATTAAACTGGTGACAAGGACATCTCTGTTCTGTTGAGCCCACTATCGTCAGTGCATAGGTTTATATCGTCAATTAGAATAACGACATACACCTACTTTTGTTTAAAAAATAAGACTATTTAATTTTGTTATTATATTTTAAATTAATACTATTACAAAAATTCATCGATGGAGATCCATGCATGTCCCAACGGAGTGGACTGATTCATGTCGGACTTGCAGTCGTTACTTGCCTATCAATCAATCCACCCAGTCCGACTTCGACTCCAATTCGGCTCGGACTCATCGATCGAAGCACCTCGATCCATTCCCGCCATAAATCGGCGCCCCGGCCTTGCCAAACCCATCCTTCTTTCTCTCCGGTGATCGATGATCATCTTCGCTCGACCTCCTAGCTAGCTAGCTAGCCTATCTCGCGTGCGACTTGGTTCTTGCAAATTGCAATCGATCGATCGAGATGGAGGGGGTGGAGATGCTTGCGCAGTCCAACCCTCCGCGTGCGAGGTGCATCCTCCGCATCAGGCTCCCGCCGGCGTGGACGCCCGACGAGGACGCGCGCCTGGAGCGCCTCGCCAAGGAGAACGGCTTCCGCCACTGGCACCGCGTGGCGAGGCAGATGCCGTGTCGCTCCTCCAGCCAGTGCCGCGATAGGTGGCGCGACCACCTCGCTCGCGACGTCTACCACCGCCCCTTCACCGCCCGCGACGACGACGAGCTCGCCCGCCTCCACCGGCGCCACGGGGGAGGCCGCTGGAAGGACATCAGCCGGGCCGTCTACGGCCGCTCCTCGTGCGTCATGAAGCACCGCTGGAGGGAGCTCCGCAAGAGCAACACGTTCCTGAGGAAGATGTGGCGGCCGCTACCGCCGCCGCAACCGGCAGCTGATCAGGAGGACGTGAGGATGGACGCCGACTTGGACTCGCCAGCGTCGTCCTCGCCGCACCCGTACGCCGACCTCCTCGCCTCCGCCGTCGCCTCTTGCAGTCTGAGGTGCGAGTGCGACACCATGGGCTCTAGCGCCTGCACCTCCCTCGCGCTAGGGTTCACCTGCATGGCTGTTTGATCATCCATGGATGCGTGCTTCAGAGAAGTTACTGCTAGATAGTAATTCCAATATTCTTTTCAGGTGCATGGTAAAACTAGCTGGTAGTCTCTCTTGTAATTTGTCGGATTCAATGAACAAAACCGATTAGTATCAACAATGCATCATGTGTTATACAATGCTGGTAATTTCTTTTCTTTTTGTTATCTTGATCATGTTGTTAGTTGAGATTAATTGAGCGAAAGATCTGCTTCTCAGTTTAGATGCTTTTTAGTATTCTGATCTTTATGTAGTGCAACAACATTGATCATATTATTGTTTTGTATATAGTAATACACGATAATGGCTATTCGTTCTTGTTTAGCCTAGCTATATATCACCTATGTTGTAACGGAATTGTGATGTATATACTGTGCAAATGTTAAGCATGGTTTGCCCTGAAGAATGGTGATTTCCCGACGTTTTCGTAAAGCTACTAATCTGCTGGATTCGGTTTTATCATACCCATACATACAACCCTATGAGAAAACTATTTACATACAAGAGCACGTCCAAATCCAGGCACAATCTTGAGTCAGTCCTCAACAAAATTTCTCCGAAATTATGGGCTGGGGAGCCCTCAGAGGCTGTATTACACAGTTTCTTGCAATCGTCTATGAAGGATCCACGGCATATAACTTGTTGACTTTTATATTTTGAAGTGCTTGTATCCATAATCGGAGCTCGTCATGCCTTCTTCCCAATCACCCATTTTTTTGCCACCAAAAACCGCTTGTTTGATGCCCGAGTGTCTGCAGTTTTTGTCAAAGCCAAAATGACAGCAACAGTGAATTACAATGCATGATGATTTTAAATCTGAAAAATAATATACCGCAATTCGTAATGTATGTGATGTGCTATGAAGTGATTTTGCTTGATGACATATACCACAATCAATAAGATCCAAGGATTATAGGGCTGGCACTGAAGACGGGGACAATAATAAATGAATAAACACGGGCCTAATCGTTAAAAAAACAAGGGTATATAAACGGTTAATTTAGTTCCAGAGTTAATATACCTATCTTAGTCTAGGTTAATCTCACAAGTCGGGTTCCGCTAATATATGTTCACAGAGTTAAGGTACTAATTTATCTCCACAATTGAGTTGAAAATTACAGGATCAGTAGTGATGCTTCTTCCAAGGTAAAACTGCCAGTCTGCTACTGTATTGTACAATCTAGACGAAATATGCCTTACTCTGAGCCTAACTGTGTAAGACAGTTCAGTAATACATCCAATCCAAGATAATCTGATGTTCCAAGGTCCACCCTGAAATAAAAATAGGGTTATTTTCAGAATAGTAGAAACCACATTACGAGTTTCCTAGTAATTGAATATTTCCAATCCTTACCAAACTCTAGCCCAATTGTCGTGGAACTCGACATCACTAATCTCATGGAAAGATGAAGGTCATATTCCAATATTGAATTGGCCAGCTGAAATCAAAATTGACAAAATTGCAAGTCTTGAAGAGTTAGGGATGTAGGCTTTCCGGTTCTTTTGCTCTTTGGATCTGGTGTTCTTGGTTCGGGTCTGAGAGAGAAACCGAGAGAGAGAGATAGATTAGGGTTAAGGGTGTACCGTCCGATGAAGAAGAGGAAGGGTTGGCTATGGTGGGTTGCGGGTGGTAGAGGCGGCGGTGGTCGATCCCGTCGGTGGAGGCGGCGGTGGTCGATCCCGTCGGTGGAGGCGGTGGTGGACAATCCCGTCGCTGGAGCGCAACCCTCTGGATCGGATTAGGGTTCGTGTCGGTTAGGGTTTGTGGCGGCGGCGCGGTCAATCTCGTGATCCGTGCCGCCCCGGCCCCCACCTCTCTTTATAGCGCTGGCGACAGGGGCCCACCAGCCAATGGGCTGGGCGCCCCCGATCAGGGCGTTAGGCATTTGGCCCTCTGAGGAGATCATTCTAACATTCTCCCCTTTGATCTCAAACTATACTTTATCTTTAATTGCTTTTGACTTTACTCATTCCATCACAGATTAGTGCATAGAACATGTCTCATCGTCACGGTCAATCGCCGATAGATTCAACAGCTACAATACACCTCCCTGTTCTGAAATAGTTACTTTAATCTTTTGGGCCATCTTTTAGTCCAGGATTCATAGGCTTTCCCTTAAACCCATGAATCGATTTCTTTAGGCGGCATCCCATTCTTTCATTTCCTTCCATGACAAAACCTTTCGGTTGTGCCATATAAACATTTTCCTCCAAATCCCCATTAAGAAATGCCGTCTTTACATCCATCTGATGTAACTCTAAATCATAATGTGCTACTAATGCCATTATGATTCTGAAGGAATCTTTACAGGAGACCGGAGAAAAGGTCTCATTGTAATCAATTACTTCTCTTTGCGTAAAGCCTTTTACCACAAGTCGCGCTTTGTATCTTTCTACATTCCCTTGGGAGTCAAGCTTTGTTTTGTAGACCCATTTACAGCCTACTGTTTTGGCTCCTTTAGGAATAATTTCCAAGTTCCAGACTTTATTAGCCTTCATGGACCTCATTTCCTCTTCCATGGCTTCAAGCCATTTTGAAGAATTTTCGCTTCTCATGGCTTCTTCAAATGTGGTGGGATCATCCTCCATTTGAAATTCCTCTGTATGATAAATCTGATAATCATCAGAAATAGCTGATCTTCTTACTCTTTGAGACCTTCTCGGGGCCTCCTCATTTGGTACATCTTACATTTGAGGTCTGTTGTTGCTCCCCTCATTTGTGACAATGGGTTCTATAGGATCTGAAGAACAGTTCCTCATTCTCATTCATTGTTGCCACGGGAGAAACAATAACAGTCTTTGGCACCACAAGATATCTTGTCTTGTCGGTGCGGCAATGACAGCAGTAGTGAGAAGAGTGGCTCTTGAATCATTGGAGTGGGCACATATACCGCTTCTCTTCAAGATCAATCTCTCGAGCTACCATGCTCCCTTTATCATTTCATCCTCTAAGAAGGCAGCGTGTCTCGTTTCTACAAACTTTATATATCATGCGGGCGGAGAAACGAAAACCTTTTGACTTTTCGGGGTAGCCAATGAAATGGCAACTTCATCGTTTTGGGATCTAGCTTCCCAAGGTTTGGGTTAAATACTTTAGCCTCAGCAGGACTCCCCCACACACGTAAGTGGTTTAGTGAGGAACTCTTCACATCCCACAACTCGCACGGTGTTTTGGGCACCGACTTACTAGGCACTCTATTGAGAATATGAATGGCGGTTTTAACGCCTCCATCCATAAACTCAATGGGAGTGTGGAGTAGCTCATCATGCTTCGCACCATATCCAGCAGTGCGGTTGCGTCTTTCACTACTCCATTTTTTGAGGTTCGCCGGTGTAGAATCTTGGGCTACTATGCTATTTTCCTGTAAGAACCTCGCAAAAGGTCCAGGAACTTGTCCATATGGGGTATGTCGACCGTAGTACTCCCCCCCACGATCAGATCGAACTATCTTAATCTTTAAATCGTGTTGGTTTTCAACTTGACCTTAAATATCTTGAATTTATCCAAGGCTTCATTTCTTTCTTTGATTGGATAAATATATCCATAACGGAGTAGTCATCGTGAATGTTACGAGCGAGTCATAACCATCCACACTTTTCACGGAAAAGGACCACAAATGTCTGTGTGAACAATTTGTAGAACTCCTGCTTCTTTTTGCGTCTTTCTTAATTTTCTTTACATATTTTCCTTTAATGCATTCTCGCATTGTTCTAAGTCCGAGAACTCTAATAGAGGAAGAATTTCATTTTTAACTAGTCTTTCTATTCTCCCCTCGAAATATGGCCTAAGCAGCGGTGCCATAATTTCGACGATTCATTATGAGTTCTCTTTCGTTTTCTGTTTACATTCGTAGACGAGGATTCAATCACTTTCTCGCACGCGACGTTCCCATTATCGCATACGACATTCACATCATCACATAATGATAACAAATAAAGCTCATTTTGTAATATGGCAAGACCAACACATTCTTTATTAAATATTATTTCGCACTTGCCATTTCCAAAAATACAATCATAACCATCTTTGTCCAAATTAGAAACACTAATCAAATTCCTCTGTAAAGGGAACAAAAGAACATCTCTAAGTAAAAGATTGGAGCCATTAGCTAACTCTAATGAAAGATCGCCAACGGCTTCAACTTCTGCTTGGACTCCATTTGCGACTTTAATGCATCTTTCGTTTCTTTGCGTAGTCCTCGTCGAACGGAATCCCTGTAAGGAATTAGCAACATGAACAGTTGCTCCTGAGTCAATCCACCAAGTGGATTTGAATATTGCACATACAAGCATTCATTTATGAAGGTAATAATGTTCTCACCTTTCTTTGCCATTATCATCTTTAAGTAATCGGATGAGTTCTTCTTGTAGTGTCCGGTCTTCTTCTGATGAAGACAACGATCTTTGTCTGACAAATTTATTACGTTGAGGCCGATGGATGAGGCTTTTCCCTTGTTCCTTGAGAAGGAGGTGCTGTTGAAGTGCTTTTTCTTGTTATCCTTCACATAGTTGATAGATCCACCATGTGAGGATTTAATTCTTTCCTCCTCTTGAACACACATAGCTATGCACTTTTCTAAGTCCCATTTATCGGGTGCATGTTGAAATTGACAACAAAAGTGTCAAACTTTTACGGCAAGGAAGCAAAAATCAAGTGAATAAGGAACTCATCCTTGAGAGCCAAATCCATTGGTTTAAGCTTGGATGCCAAGTTGCTCATCCTTAGTATGTGTTCTCTTATTCCCTTGCCACCACGAATACCTTTCATCACAAGTCGCTTAATTTGTGTAGCATATGTCTTTGAAGAGCGATGAACCGACTCTTTATTTTATCAAGGTATACGTGACAAGTGTCACGATCTGCGATTGAGCCCACAATTGCAGGCTCAATCGTGTTCTTTATCACGACCATACATTTCTTGTTGGTCGTGGTCCATTCTTATGCTCTAGGTCATAAGACATGCGTAAGGAACATGATCTCTCTGTCTTTTACGCCAAGCGATATCATCCTCATTTTGATCCTCACTTTGGTGCCATAGGCTCGGTGGGTCGTCTTTATAGTGAGGACCCAGTCCACCTCGGCTAAGATAAGCGCTAAGTCTAACTTTTCTTCCACTCTCCATAATTGTCTCCTTTGAGAGTGGGGATCTCTCTGATACAACCCATCAAGTTGTATCCTCCTGAAAATTTAGTTCAAATAAAATGAGAACGAAACATGAAAATTATATGCCTTATTTCCAGCGTTGGTCAAAAATACGACATACAATTAAAACAATTATATCTATACATTAAAACTATATCACCGTTGGGCAGAAATAGAAACAATGCATAAAAAACATCATTTTAAAATTATAATATTGTTATTATCAACTTTAGTCGAAAATAACAATATCATAACTCACAACAATTCTTAAAAATTAAATTCTCCCGTTGGTTTGAATTTAATTAAAAAAGAATTAATCTATATTAACTTTTGCAGCGGAAACAATAAATTATTCAATAATTCATTCTCAGAAGCATTATAACTATACACATTTAATCTCTGAAAAATAACACGTTGGTGCAAAAATTTACAGAGATTTTATACAATTTTTCTATTGAAATTCATTCAAAAAATACTTCTGAAAATAAATTAAATTCAATTTTCTTGAATTTCTTGTTCAAACGATAATTTTGGCCTATTCTTTATGCGACCCATTCTTATGCGACTGTTATGTTTTCTTGAGGCGATTTGGTAGTCAGATTCACATCCGACGGTGGATTCAACGCTTCTGTGCGGCCCGACCCACCGCCTTGCACCCGTGAGTCGATATCACCGTCGGATGGGCATCCGACGGTGATTCTCTTCTTGCCGCCGCGATCTCCGCCACGCGATCTCGGTAGTTGATCCAAATCGAGCGGTGAGCGATGATCTCGGCGGAACAAAACCGCGAACGCGCGCCGCCGAAACCCTAACCTCATTCTCTCCTTTCCCTCTCGCCGCATCCGAGCGCGAAACCACGCGAGAAGAAAACCGGAGAGGCCGCGCCGCCATGGGTCCTCGCGGCGCGCGCTCCCCGAGAGAGCGCGTCGCCGTCGAGGCTCCTTGGCGGCGCCCTTTCACGCTGATCGGGCGCGTCAAGATCTTAACCCTAGCGGCGGACGTGGGCGCGGCGAGCACTCGGCTCGGCGGTCTTCCACACGCCACGAGGACTCCGCTAACGCCGGATCTCACGGCCGGGTAAGACCCGATCTAGGGTTAGGTTTTTGTTTTGCTTTTCTTTCTGTTTGTTTTTCTTTTTGCCATCCGGATCTGAGCCAACCTTGCTCTGATACCATTGTAGGCTTTTCGGTTCTTTTGCCCTTTGGATCTGGTGTTCTTGGTTCGGGTCTGAGAGAGAAACCGAGAGAGAGAGATAGATTAGGGTTAAGGGTGTACCGTCCGATGAAGAAGAGGAAGGGTTGGCCATGGTGGGTTGCGGGTGGTAGAGGCGGCGTTGGTCGATCCCGTCGGTGGAGGCGGCGGTGGTCGATCCCGTCGGTGGAGGCGGCGGTAGACAATCCCGTCGCTGGAGCGCAACCCTCTGGATCGGATTAGGGTTCGTGTCGGTTAGGGTTTGTGGCGGCGGCGCGGTCAATCTCGTGATCCGTGCCGCCCCGGCCCCCACCTCTCTTTATAGCGGCGGCGGCGGGCCCACTGACCAATTCTTTGGCGCGCCCGATCGAGCGAGGCATTTGGCCGTTGGGCCAAATGCCTCTGAGGAGATCATTCTAACAAGGGAAACAAAATAACCAGCATAGAACATCAAAAGATACATGCCAGCTTATATAGTTAAGCAGACAAGGGCTACATAGATGGTGTAAGTGTTTGATAAAGAACTAAAGAAGAAGTATGGCTACTGTAAGACGTTGGATTTTGATCTAAGTGGTAGGAGCTGTGAGCTAGGCCCATATGATTTTGAGTTTGCAACACTATTTAGGTGCCAAGCCCAAGCCATGAAAAGACGGTTCACGAATTCCGTAAAAAGAATTGCATTTTTCTTAAAAAAAATTAAGAAGTCAGCACATATAATGTGGAAATAATTTTGTGTTTACAAGCACTGGCAAATGAAACCCAGAAGGTCTGTCTTAAAATAGACGCATATAGTTTCAGGCTTTCAGTTATCGGTTTGACGCCAGTAGTGGAGAAATTCCAAGAAATCTTTATAGCGACAAAATCTTTTTTTTGTAACTTTATTTTCCTGTTGGAGGTGAGTCGTCAAACATCATGTATCATTATAGCTTTTCAACATTTGAACAAAACCAACCTGCAAATTCGAAGAGTTGAAAGCTCCATAGCCTTCCCATGGCATACCAAGCCTGAATTACCTGTAAAGAACAGTTAATGTCAAGACAGGCTCTTTGCTTTCTAAATAACGAGAATCCAAATAAACAAATTTAGAATGTCACTTTACACCGCCAAGCAGGTCAATGTCTCGGTCCGTCGGTTCTCCAAAGAGTTCAAACCAAATGAAAGAAATTAACGGGTTAAAGCTGCAACGAATGTAATTTTCAGGCCACAAAGGAACGTCGGATTAGATTGTAATTTTTTAATTATTTTGTAATTACTCTATATTATTTGAGATGTCGTCTGCAGTAAGAATAATTTGTACATTATTTTTTTTTATTACGAACTTTTATGTTTTACATTAAACAACTTGTTTGTAACTCTGAACACCTGTTCTAGGAATCCTAGATCTACCACTGGATGGAGAGTGAGTTGCGAAGGAGGGAGCAGGCGGTAGGGTGGTGGCGCGGGTGGGAGGCGAGGAGGCAGAGCAGGGTGAGAGAGGCGTCGAGCGGGTGGGGCGGCGGCAGGTAGTGGAAGAAGGCCATCGTGGAGGAGGGGAGTGGGGAGAGGCGGTGGAGGACGGCGGTGACGTTGGGGCTGGAAAGTGGATTTGATGACGGTGATGTAGAGTGCGCGAGTGAGATCGATGCTGGCGGGAGGGCGCGGCATCGGACAACTCCGGCGGGACTGAAACTGAACTCACCGGCTGACGGGGGAGTAACTAGTGATCGACGTACTCGTGGAATGGAGACGCTGCCGTCCAATCCGGAGATTGAACGGCCCAGATTGCATGGAGAATGTTCATTGGTTGTTAAGGTATTATACTTGTAGATGGAGCATCCGTACATATGACATACGACTTAACGAGAAGAGATAGTCGTACATGAGCACAGCAAACATCTTGTAAGAAAAAGTTGCAATTCTTTCTGCATCACACTATACATTCATTGATTTACCTTCTCTCTTCTCTTTCTTCTTCTCGTTAATCAAGAGTTTCAGATCAAAACGACTAATAAATAACCCATTGACGGATTACTTGTCCCTGCTTTATCCATGGATTCTTCTACTCGGCATTGAAGTTTGCTACCATGTCCCAGTCAATAGCAATCCAATCGAGTACAGTACATACACACGCACTACAGGTAGTATTCTGGTATTTCCCTGCCAGAAACAGCGATGGCTTTCTTTCTATTCCCTGTCCCTTCAAGTTGTCAGTTAGAAACATGTAGTGTTAAATATGTGATTCGAATTTCTAATATAGTCAAATCCAAATTTACTATATTAGCGGATTGGTTTTCTTACTTGGACTCAATGTCATTTTACCCCTTTATATATCTCTGGTAAGCCGCATGGAGAGAGGACGTCTCACTGTAATCCTTCCGCGTTTTGTAAACACTCATCATATAGTGATCATCGTCGATTGACGCACGTGGTTTTTTTTTCCCGCAAGGGTTTTCCACGTAAAAATTCGTCTCCTTTTTTGTTTTTATTTATCTAACAAGTGGTATCAGAGCATTACAGATCCGATCGTTCTTACGGCCAGCGTTCGTCGATTCATCGAGTCCGTCATCCGCTGCGTCGGCGCTGGCGCTCATCCATCATCCGCTGCATCCGCCCGTCGCCTCGGTCAAAACAGCGCGAATCGTCCACTAGAGAAGCCTGAAGCCGTCGTTCGCTCCCGAAGCCTGTACCAGATCGATTTTTCTTTCTATCAGGCCAAAGCGAAATCAAAGTCGCCGATGTGTCCGCCCGTCCACCTGCATCGACGCTCGTCCCCAGGCGCGTAGCACGGCAGTGAAGCCCCAAGCCTCGCGCCCTGTTCTCTACAAACATAGGTCTCAATTCCTTTCTTTAATAAATCACCAAGCAATCACGAGCAAGCTTTCTGGTTGATACCGTGGAGTGCTCAAATTTTGGAGATTTTTGCTATGTTCACTCGATAAGCGTACCAGGAGATTTGAAGATCTTTGTTTCGCGTACACAGAAGGTGAACCAAATAGGTCGTGATTTTTGATAGGTTTACAAACATCAGTACCAGTAATTTCAAGATTTATTTCTCATGGCGACTTTAAAGTATGATCTTCCACTCCTGGGTCGAGACACAAGATTTTCGCTGCGGCAAGTCAAGATGAGGGCTGTGTTAGCATATATGAATTTGGATGATGCATTAGAAGGATTTGATAAACAACCTACCGCATGGACCACATATGAGAAGTGTAAAGACCGTAAGGCTTTATCCCAGATTCACCTTCATCTATCAAATAATATTTTACATGAGGTTTTGAAGGAGAAAACATCTGCTGCATTATGGTTGACGCTGGAATAAATTTGTATGACAAAGGATCTCACCAGCAAGATGTATCTCAAGCAGAAGTTGTACTCTCACAAATTGCAAGAAGAAGGATCCGTGCTTGATCATCTTTCATTGTTTAAGGAGATCGTTGCCAACCTAGAGTCGATGGAGGTAAAATATCATGATGATGATTTGGGTCTTATTCTTTTGTGCTCCCTACCTAGTTCTTTTTTAAATTTCAGAGATACCATATTATACAGTAAAGATACCCTCACCTATTGTGCTTTCTCATTCTCATCTATGAAACCTGTGAAGAATTGTTGAAGATTGTTCAAATATGCAAGTCGCTTGGAAGCTACTTTTGTGGGGATTAACCAGTGTGTTTGGATGCCAAGTTAGGAAGCTTTGGTGAATCATTGTTAAGACTGATTTTAGAAATTGAAAATTCTAGGATTTGCCGATGTTATGATAATGGATATGCCTTGATTATGAATGGTTTAAAGAAAGCCAGATTGGTTGATTATACAGATTATGGAGAAAGAAAACTTTGATTGATCATGAAGGTTATAGAAATATGAAGTAATGATTTGATTATTAGGAGAAATTGGATTTTCATCGAATCTTGAGTTGATTTTAATGTTGGTTGGAAACCTGGAATTGATATATGTGTGTAGAAAAGGTAGAGAGTAAAATACGAAAAGAATTGGATTTTCATATCGATTCATGATATTAATTTTGGTAGAGTTGGTAGAATCTTGGTTGGATTATAGAAATACATGATTATTGGATTATAGAAATAAATTGTTGTTGATATGAGATTATTGGATGTTGGATTATAGAAATATATTATGGTTGGATTTTTTTATTAAAGAATTATATGATTGTTGAAGATTGGATTATAGGATTACCAATTCATGATGTTGATTTTGGTGGTTTAGGTTGAATCAAGAAATATGAGATTAATTGGGTATGTTGATCATATTGGATTTAATTGGATAGGATTGAATAGAGAAGTTGGAGTTAAAAGAAATCTTGGTTGGGTTATGGAAATACATCTTGATTGGATTTTAGAAATATATCTTGAATGAATTATAGAAAAATAAATCTTGGTTGGATTGAAGAGCTATGCCTTGATCAGATTATAGAATTGTATAATTGTTGGATTGATGGATATCTTACTGATATTGGACTACGCGAACTAGGATGTGTCCTCCACTCGATTGCCTGTGGGCATGTCGATGGCCTCCACGAGATATTTTGGTTTCCGCTGCAAGTTTATCTTTTGTTGCTAAGCTCTGCATGGCAAACTCTGTAAGACTCAACCATAAGGTC
Organism: Hsuehochloa calcarea; assembly: GCA_036346395.1. NCBI lineage: Eukaryota > Viridiplantae > Streptophyta > Magnoliopsida > Poales > Poaceae > Hsuehochloa > Hsuehochloa calcarea. Next base: position 17,759,740 of record CM070598.1, read on the forward strand.
CTTTTGGTGCTAATTAATATTACTTTGTCTGCTTCATTAGTCTCTTTGTTGTATGGATATGGTAACATCGTTATTGTAACTGTGTGAGCTATCTACTGATCTGTGACTAGCTCGGAATGCGCAGAGCGTCTCGGAGTTGCATACCTGGGGTCCCGACAATATCCAACAGAACCCACTAAAATATCTTTGCAATATATCTCCCAGTACTAGTCACAAAAATCAACTCAAATCACAGATCAAAACCGTTCGTCGCGTCTTCTATCGGAAACACTTTTTCTGATACAGTGAAGATCCTCATCGTGCGTCTATGATTTTTTTTCGAAAAGGTTTTCTATGTAAAAATTGGTGTCTTTCTGTTTTTGATCTACTTTGTTATTTGCCTATTGATATCTAATAAAAGAAAGCTCCCTGTTGCTTCGCTAGCCAAAGTTCGAGTCTTCACAACCATGGCTGCTGCTCAAACAGCGTCGCCATAAAAAAAGGTCACTCGGGCGTCGGTCGTTGCTTCGCATCTCCGTTTTGAGGCATGGACATCTACCAGATTGAGCCAAGTAATCGAGCGAGAAAGAGAGAAGGGAAGCTCGACGGGTTCCATGAATTCTTCTATCTTATTTGCTAAAGTAGAACACTGAATTAACCACCGCTGTCGTCAAATGAGCCATTCAAGCGTCAGTTGTTGCTTCCTATCTCCGGAATAGAGATAGAATAGAACTGATATAAGATGCGATCAAGATCAGTGTTATAATCAAACTAAAGCTACGTCGAAGAAAAAGAAAAGAACTTGGCCAACGGTTCGGCGTGCCCATGGGGTACGGGCGTACGGTAGATAGATTTATTCCCTTATTATCCTTTTTTAGAGCTGGGAAAGTTTCATTAGAGTTTATATAGACTGAAAAAACTTAGGAATGTTTAGTTTTCTTTAAAGAAAGACTTAGGAAAGTGGTGGGAAAAGAAATTGATAAAACCACCATCCATGCTCCTCTCCCTCCTGCGAGGGTAACCGGCCTCAAATCTGAAAATCGGTAATTTTCGGTAAAAAAATTTCAAATCAAAATCTGAATTAAAAAACAGCCGAAAATTGCTATAAAAAAAAAGGGTTGAGAATATCGGCTGAGATTTTTGAAAATAACTTTCGGCGAAAATTTCTTCTATTTTTGAAAAAATTCATACAAAACAAATATTTCATGATAGGTTTGAACTTTCACTGGAGCCCGATAAAACCAATTTTCACTGAAAATCGGCCGAACCGTGCTACCGATCTAAATTGAAAAAGATAAGAAAATTTCCTCAACACTGTGCGGGTTCTATTCTAGTATCCAACCGTATTCAATGACTTTTCACCCCCAGCAGCAGGTTCTATTCCAGTATCGCCGGTTTGCTAATGGCAACCATACATACAGGCAACCTGCAATCCTTTCGGCATTACTAATAGTTTTCATCCCGTGGCAGAGGATGCACCTCTGCCACTAATATGATCTCCGGACGCTGGTCCTTTCGCTCTCAGCCTCTCAATGCATGGCATCCGAATCAATCCGCGACATCATCTTCTGGTGGCGGCGTCCCTGGAAATTCACGGCAACATCCTCTGCTATCAATTTGCGGGACAACGTTTACGCACCACCGTCCTCTTCCAACACACTATATTGACGCACATCATCCAAGGGAGCACTGCATCTAAGATCCACTGCTGCAGCCTCCGCCGAGTCCAAAATATAACAGTGCACATTAACGAAATACAGATACGAAAGCGATTACAGTTGTTTAAGAAATATAACTATATTTTCATCGTAAGCAAAGCACAACTATGTTTTCGTCGTAAGCAAATTACAATCGTATGTTTCGATATGACTCGAAGATGGAAGGAACAGATGTACTGGTTATGTATGATTAACGCCGGAAGATCTATTTCTTATTGCCTTGCCTTTTTTTTTTAACAGCGAGAGCAAGACGCTTACACTGATACAGTCATGTACTCCATTAATTAATTGATTAAGCAGAACGATTTTTTTAGGGGAGCGGGCGGCCGGTTGGCCGGCCGGTGCTGCAGGCGGCGGCCCGGGCGTCGGCGAGGCGGAGCGCTTCCGGTGCAGGTGGCCGGCGGGGCGGAGTGCTACCGGCGGCCAGTGGGCGGCCTCGGCGAGCATGGAGCTCGGGCGGCGGTGCTACGGTGGGTGGCGGCGCGCGCCGGGCGGCAACCGGCCGGTCTTGCGGAGGCGGCGGGGCGCGCGCGCGCTACTGGCGGCAGCGTCACGAGTTAGCGGCGCTGCGAGGCGATTGAGGCGGGCGCTACGGGCGGCGTCCATGGCGGCGGTGAAACTACCCCTTCTTCGTTTTTCTCCTTGAGGTGGTGGCGATCGCGCGGGCGTCCGGCGCTGGTGGCGGGCGGTGGAGGGCAACCTGCGGCGGCCGTGGCGAGTGGTCGGCGCCAGGCGGCGGTGGTACGGCCGTCGAGTGCTGCGTGGCGGCCGTGGCTGGCATTGCTAGCCTTGAAGCGGCAGCGGCGGCGGCGTGCGGCCGTGCGCGCGCGGTGGTGCAGTCGACTCCATCTCCCTTCCCTCTTTTCTGTGATGTGGTTGGCGGCCGGGGTGGTGTCATCTTTGGGCGGCCGGCGGCGACGCCCGTTGGGGCCGCCGCGGCTCTGGTACGATGGTGGAGCGCCGTCTTGCGGCGGCTGTTCTTCCCTTCCCCTTCTTTGATGTTTACGTGATGATTGGGTGGCCGTGGCGCGTCGCGGCGCGGCTCGATCTTGGCCGGCGCCGGCCGGTGTTGTGAGGTGCACGGCTGCTGGCTGTGTGTCGGTATTTTTCTTTTTTCGTACTGTCTATGCAATAAACTGCGATGCAATCAACATCCGATCTTTCATGCAATCCGTCGATCGGTATTGTGCCGGCGACTTCAAATCTGCTCGCGGTAGATTAGAACAGATTTGCACCGCAGAAAATCAATCTAGAAAGCCAAATTTGCAGAATTGAAAAGCAATCTAGAAAAACGATTCAATCTACGAGTGTTGTTCTTCGACGGTTACCTTTCGATGCGAGGAGAGTCGATCGTGCTGATAACGTATTGAGGAACTGTCGCTGGCGAGTCCAGTCCGAGCGATTACCTCGTAGACAAACTCAGAATCGTAAGAACAATGCAAAAACATAAAAACAGAACAATAGATTGAACACAAAGATATGAGGGGACTTCAGAGTCTGTTTTATTGATTCTCAAAAGACGTGTGTTACAACGAGGGGGTCCTCCTCTATTTATAGATATCAGGAGATAAAGAGTTCAATTGAACCAGAACTCTCCGAGAGCTTGAGCCAGGTTTCTTAACAGATATAACGGGGACACAAATCAACGAGAAAACAACCACAGAATTACAGATTTACAACTCATGGGCCTGGACGGGCTGGGTTTTCTGGCGATCCGCGTTGATGAGGCTGAACATGACCATGTCCCTCGGCCTCCCCTTGAGCAGGACGTACCTCCGCAGCACGCCCTCCCTGGTGAAGCCGGCCTTCTCCAGCACCCGCTGCGACGCCGGGTTCTCAGCGTCGGCGACGGCCTCCAGCCGCAGCAGCCACGGCCACCCCGCGAACGCCGCCTCCGCTGCCATCCTCACCGCGCGCGTCGCGATGCCGCGGCCCCAGTGGTCGTGCGCGACGCGGTAGCCCACGGACGCCCTGAACAGCCGGCCCTCCTCGGCGGCGCCCGGCTTGACGGAGATGGAACCCACGGGGCGGGCGGCGCCGGAGACGCAGATGGCGCGGTACCACGGGTGCGGTAGGATGTGGTCGCGGATGTAGCGGCGGGCCTCGTCGGCGTGGGAGTAGGCGTCGCGGCGCTGGAAGCGGACGACGCGCGGGTCGGACGCCCACGAGAAGAGCGCCTCGGCGTCGGCCTCGGTGAACTCGCGGAGGGTGACCAGCTCCATCCCCGGCGCTCGCGCTCTATGCTCTCCTTTCCGTCGCGTCGAGAGGCGCTGCCCAGCTCGATCCGTGGCATTTATACGCAGTCAGTGTAGTCATTATATTGGCCGAGCCGGCGAGCTTGACCACATAAGAAACCTGCGCGCGAGGAGTTGACTTCTGAGCCGTGGATCTATCTGGTTGAGCAACTTGGTTTAGACAATCCTGAGCCGTGTAGGCCTCGGGGGGTTGGAAGATTCCATTTGCCTTCTATTTGTCTGAGCCAGGAAGCAAATTCGCTTGGAGCCCTTCCCCGCGGCCTTTGGATTTGGGGTGGGGGGAGAGTGCTGCAGGCGACGGGTCCTCAGGCCCACCGAATTCATTTTCGTGCTGTACTCAGTATAAAACTGTTACTAGCTTGTTTGATTGGTAGTATCATTTTTATTTTTATTTTTATTTTTATTTTGCGAGAAGGTAGTGTTGGATCGAAATGGTAAGAGAGAGGTGTGAATAGGAATTTTATCTATTTTTTATTTTGATCAGATTCAACATTTTTTTTTTCTTTCCAATAGCTATGAAATATGAAGATCAACAAACAAACACAGCAGATGTCTTACATTGAATCAAATCAAAACGTCGAAGCCCAACAATGGAAAAATACAAAAACACACTGGTGAATAATACCAATGAACAGTACCAGTTGTATCGGTGAACAGTAGCAGTATTAATGAAAGTAGGTAGCACCGATGAACATGGGCGGTACTACCGGATAAACAGTAAAAACAACACGATGAACAGGACGCAACCGAAAATTCAAATTGAAAATTGGCACAACTTTTGATCCATAACTCCAAACTTCATGAAACTCGAAATATACCTTCTCTAGGATGTTAGGAACCTATTCCACTCAAAAATCGTGAAGATCATTGCCAAAGTTCCAATATTTTTCCCGTTTGAATGAAGGTTGCTCCAACAAGCAGGCCAAAATCAAACTTTGATACTAGAACTTGCTCGTAGGTAAGAGATTATCAAGATGATCTTAAATGCATTCCCACATATCACAGCAAGTAAGATCTCAGCTAGAAACCAAAAGAAAACTAAATGATCATCAAAAATCCAAAATCATCATAGAGAGAGCAACAACAAGAAAGGGGTCATCTTGAAGAATCTTACTTGGATTGCTTGAAGATTGAAGTTGGTTTACACCTACTCCACCATGGAGGACAAAAGCTCGACACTTGAACACTCAATCAATCCAACTCTTTAAAACCCTAACCTCTCCTATCCCTAAACACAAACTAGGGTTTCTTGAATACAAGAGTTAGAGAGTGCACAAGAAGCATCATTCCCTATTTATAGAGGATGCTAGCTTCTAGACGAAGACACCTAAACGGGCTCCCATTAAGCCCACACACAAACGAGTTTCACTTACACATGTATTTCAAAGCGCCGTCTTCATCTACTCTTGACCTAAACCACTTCTCATCGCACCGTCTTGCACTGCGGTTTATCCAAAAGCAATAAAGGTAGTATTTAGGTGAAGTTACCAAAATACCCCTTCTCGATTCTTCTTCAAAAACTGAGTCCAATCTTCATGAAGCAATCCCATGCTTCACCACATGTAGATTGATCAACAGTCCCCTTTATGTCGGCAAGCCTCTTCCATCCGGCTCCCACCGAAACCACCATAGCACTTGCACCGACCCCCGTAGCGTTTGATGCAACCCATCGCACTGAACTTCTCATTCAGTCATCTTTGTCCATTTTGCGTCATGCTTGAGTCCACTGACTTCACCCGTCATTGTCAATCGTTCTGAATCTCAACTATTCAAGCCTAGTCCCGATAATCTTCGTCGTTGACCATCGTTGACCTACAAGCTTCCTGCACAATAATAGAGGAAAAAATCGATTTCAGGAATAAGTTCTTCGCAACTTGACTCACGTTAGTCAAAATATGTATCATGCAACACATATACAATGGAACCCATGAAATTGACCTAACAAACAAAAATCGTCGCCAAGCTGGCCAGCGAACAGAGCAAAATCGAAAATACCACCAGTGAACACCGGTCCTACCGCACTGCCGTAGTACCGCTCCACAATTGCGGCCTTACTGATTCTCAAGGAAGAAGAAACTCTCAAAAACATATTCTCTGGAATAAAACATACCGCCAAGTAAAATCCAGTCATACCGCACTGCAGTAGTACTCCTTCTCAAATGCGGTTATACCGATTTTACCTGGTCGAAAGGTTACGATCACCAGGTAACAACCACCTAGTCGAAAGGGTTACGGCCACCAGCTTACGACCACCTGGTCGAAAGAGTTACGACCACCAGGTTATGACCATCTAATCGAAAGGGTTACAACCACCTGGTCACGCTGCGGTAATACCTTTCCTCTATTGCGGTCATACCGCATTGCAGTAATATCGCTCCTCTATTGCGGTCATACCAAATGTACTAAACTTTGCTAAAAATGAGTGTTTGACAAACCTTCAATACTATTATCAATTGTACCATCATTCTAAGATCATGAGCACATGCCCATGATATCCACAATCTCCCTGTTGATGAACACATTGGTAATTTCCCAAAAATGAAAGTTTGGGGTTTGAAAACGAAAATATTCAACGTTTTTGTGCAAATGCACAACTTGGTCCAAAAGTAAGAGAACACAATGGAAATGACTAAGTTGACTTCAGAATAGCATAGGAAAGTGAGATAAGGCAAAAGAAAGCAAGAAAACTTCAATTCCCATAGAAAAATAAAAAATCTCACTTAAGGTCCATATGAAAGAACAATTGTTCAATTTGATATTTGATCATTGTGAGGTTCCAAGAATTACAATTTAAGATCAGAAGTCGCAATAAGATCATAAGAATGCAAATTAAACAAACTCCCCCTCACTATGATCATCATTTTTCAAAGGATTTTATTTTCTGCCTTTTTCTCCAAATATATCCCCATTTTAACATTTTTGCTATATCTTCTCCCTTTTAACAATGTAGTCATCAATGAATCACACCTTCCTCTCATCTAGAGATAACATATACAGAAATAAGAAAAAAAGTATAAGAAAGAGCAGACATGAAATGCAATGGAGTGGCTTTATTTTTTTTGTATATTTTAATTTTTAGTGCAAGAAGCTTTGGAGATTACCCAAAATAACACGTTAGCATTTCTACTATTACTCAATACCTATCAAGTCTGAAGGTGCTAGCAAGATCATGTTAAGACATATATCAAAGCTAAGCTAGAAGGCTTAAGATAAAACGATGAATTATAACAATTTGAGCAAAACTTCAAAATTAGCAAGTTCATCAAAAGATATCCTAAAGTGATAATGGTCATAACAGAATGTCAATGTGAGATCAAGAAGCTAACAAAGACCATTCTACATACAAAAATTCCGAAAGAGAATCATTTTGCTCAAGGTACCTCAAGCACTCAATTTTTAACAACAGTTTCATTTGTAATTAATATTGACGTTGATTACAGGTCTATCTTAATGAAGAAGATCCTGGACTAGGAGCCATCCACAAACTCTTTCTAAGCTTCAACCAGGGCGACAAATCTTGAGGTTCATATCAATTTTGACAAGCAGTCCCTATTAGATCATCTGGATCATTAAACGATCTCTAAGTTCACGTCTTTGACATGCAATCTCGTGAGAATAGTTTGGCACAATTTAATTACATGAGAACCTTAAAAAATTTCTTTTGCAAAAGAGCAATTTTAGATTCACAAAGGAGTAAGAAGCTCAAGGAATGTTCAATCCTAGATTCAAAAGCTAACGAAGCAATTTTAACATGGCTAGTGTCACAAAAGAATCACTAATTATGTAACTAGCTAAAAGATCCATAAATTATAATTTTTAGTTCAAGTTATCTTAAAAATCTAGCTCATTAAGCAAAGACTAAGTTACACATGTGAAAGCATGATAATTCTAGCAAGTCAAGGAACTAGACATAAAATTGAACAAGAATTGAAATACTAAAACTCAAGAGGGTAATAAGCAAAACTTCATTAATTTAAAGGACAAATAGTAAAGCTAATATTACAATGCATCCTTTTGTTAGTTTCATATGAATGCAATATGATACAATGAGATGCAAGAAACTCAAAAACTTAAAAAGATCAAAAAGATCAGTAAGTTCAGAAGAAGATCAAGAAAAGATCAAATGAATAAGGAAAGCTCAGAAGAGAACCAACTAACCCTCAAACCAACCTATAGGGGTAAATTACCCCTAACTCACTCCTCAAAGTGGCAAACCTAGTTGGGTCTAAATGTTTGGTAAGGATATCAGCTAATTGAGCCTCGGACTCCATAAATTGTAGCACAATATCACCCTCCTCTACATGGTCTCTAAGGAAGTGATAGCGGATGTCAATGTGCTTGGTCCTAGAATGTTGCAAAGGATTCTTAGCAATATTAATGGCAGAAGTGTTATCACAGAGAAGAGGAACACTGTGGATATCGTGGGGATATGTGCGTGATCTTAGAGTGATGAGTCAATTGGCAATGGCGTTGTTGGTTTGACGAATCTCGCGTTTTCGAAAAACTTCAGTGCTGTCAGGTCATTGGCGGTCCGACCGGCCAAGCCGCCGGTCAGACCGGCCGTGTGGCAGTCCGACCGGCATTGCTTGCCGGTCCGACCGGCCACAAGTGATGATAGAGTTTGGGGCTAGGCCAAAAATAGGTTGTGTAGGCATGAGAGAGTCTCACGGATGTGGTCACATAATTTTGGAGCTCCCAGTCAAAAGTTATATCCATTGAAAAATTCCAGAGAGGTTACAGATTTTTGAGTTGAATTTTGGCTAAGTCTTTTGGGCCGGTCCGACCGCCGTTATGGAATCGTTCCGACCGCTGGGAAATCGGTCCGACCGGTTGGGTAGGGCGGTCAGACCGGCTTCCACTTAGACTTCAGACATTTTGGCATTGTTGTGTTTTTATGTTGTTTAATGCATGAGCTTCAATGCTTTATTGTTGCATATTGCATTGTTGAGCTAACGTGGGTCAAGTTGTGAAGAACTTGTTCCCGGAGACAATTTCGTTGTCTATTGTTGTGCAGGTGGCTTGCAAGTCAACGACGTCAACGGCGAGGAGGATCGGGACTACGCTTGGAGAGCTGAGGTCCAGAACGATCATGGATGCCGGGTGAGGTCATGTGACTCAAGCATGGTGCAGAATGGACAAGATGGATCGAACAGGCAGTTCGTTCCAGCTGGTTGGATCAAGCGGCGCGGGGGTGGTGCAAGTGCCTTGGAGGTTCCGATGGGATTCGGACAGGAGAGACTTGCCGACATGATGAGAGCCGCTGATCAACCTACACGTGGTGAAGCAGGCGGTTGCTTCAATAGATTTGTGTGTGTGTGTGTGGGTCCCATTAGTGTTGGGCCTTAATGGGAGCCCATGAAAGAAACCCTAGCCTCTCCTATAAATAGAAGGGGGGAGTTGGAAAAAAACCCTCAAGCACCTAAGCAACCAAGCACTTCATTTGTAAAAACCCTAATTAGGGTTAGGGTTTAGAGAGGAGAGGAAATTTGTGTGTGCTCTTGGATTGAGCTCTTGTCCTCCTTGAGGGAGTGGCTCTGTAAGCAACATCTTGAATCATTCAATCTATGGATGTTTGTTCAAGGATGAAGTCTGACTGATTTTACACCACCGGTCAAATGGCAAACGATCAGATGCCTTGATTGAGCGCCGGTCGACCGCCTTGAGCAATCGAGGCCTTGAGACTACACCGATCAAGCCAAGCCTAGTCAGATCAATTCTCCATTATTGAGTCTTGTGGTTAAGGAGGTAATCGAATTTCGCACAAGACTTCCTCTGTGCATTTACTGATCTTCTTAGCTTTCATAGCTAAAGGAGAAAAATGTGTGTTGAATTTGTTTAAGGTGAAAAATCGAGAAAGCGCCTATTCACTCCCTCTAGTCGCCTTTACGGTCCTACAAACACTATCAAAAGCTAACACATAGTCCTTAAGGGTGGACATCATTCATAGAATTTGACTACAGCAACTAGCGGCAGCTACATACTCAGCTTTTGTAGTGAATTGTGCAACAGAAGACTACTTCCTAGAAGACCAAGAGACAAGAGAAGTGCATAAGAAGTGACAAGTGCCTAAGGTACTCTTCCTATCTAGCCGACAACCTGCAAAATCAATATCAGAAAACCCTCGAATGGAGAAGAAAGATGAGCAGAAATACAAAATGCCATACTGAAGGGTAGAGAGAAGGTACCTGAAGATGCGCTTGACGGCTTGGCGATGGGAAGTCCTCAGAGACGCCTGAAACCTCGCACAGAGGTAGACCATGAAGTGGATATCCAGTCTTGAGGCTGTCAGGTAAAGGAGGGAGCCAATCATGATGCAGTACTTGCATTGATCCACGACTTCTCCTTCCTCGTATGGATCCAAAGCAGTCGAAGTCGCCATGGGAGTGGCGATCAGTTTGCAGTCACCCATCTCGAAGTGCTTGAGCAAATCCTTGGTGTACTTCGTCTGATGGATGAAGATCCCTTCCTTGCATTGCTTGATTTGAAGCCCCAGAAAATAGTTGAGCTCTCTCATCATACTCATCTCAAATTCCCTGGGTATGGTCTCAAAAAAACTAGAAACAAGAGTATGAGAAGAACCACCGAAGATAATATCATCTACATAAATATGAACAAGCAAGAAGTCATTGCTACGCCTAAGAATGAACAAAATCTTATTTACTTTACCCATCTCAAAATTATTCTTAAGCAAGAAGGTCTTAAGTCTATCATACCAGGCTCTAGGGGATTGCTTAAGACCATATAAGGTTTCAGATAGCTTGAATACATGATGTGGATGCTTGAGATTCTCAAAGCCTGGGGGGTTGTCTAACATACACTTCCTCCTCTATGTAACTATTCAGAAATGCACTCGTAACATCCATCTGATGCAGTCTAAAGCCCTTAGATGCAACAAATGCAAGCATAATGCGAATGACTTCTAATCTAGCAACACGAGCAAAGGTCCCATCAAAATTTAACCCTTCAACTTGGCTAAAACCCTGAGCTACCAATCTAGCTTTCTTTATAACCACAGAACCATCATCACTTTGTTTATTTTTGAACACCCAACGGGTTCCTATCACATTATGGCCACTAGGAGGTTCCTTTCAAAGTTTTCTAACTCCTCATGCATGGCATTGACCCAGCTCGAGTCAGATAAAATATGTGATATATCACGGGGTTCGAAAAAGCAACAAATGCAGAATGAGAGTAGAGACTCGGATCATGACACCTAGAGCGAGTGACACACTCATGAAGATGACCAATCATCTGATCCGGAGGATGATGTCTCTGCATGTGAAGTAGAGTGCCCGAGGAGGATAGCATCTCTTTGTCGGGACCCCGGGTGTCACACAACCCCGAGACCCTCTGTGCATACCAAGCTAGTCCCATGATCAGTAGCTAGCTTGCACAGTTGCAACAATGATGCATTCATGACCATTCAACAACGAATTAATGAAGCAGACAAAGTAATATTAATTAAAACAGCAAAGACCTTATGGTCAAGGTTCTTACAAAAGTCGCCTCACAGGGCTTAGCAACAACAGAGTATCTGGCAGCGGAAATCTCAAAACACGTGGAGCCCAATCGACATGCCCACAGGCAATCGAGTGGAGGACGTGACCTAATTCGCGAAGTCTTCAAAGTAGCTTTCTTCAAGGTACTCAACATTTCTGGTTCTTCATTGGGGTGATCAACAAAGGGCATAAAGCCGTGAGTACATAAAGTACTCGACAAGTCGTAGAAATGTATGCACATAGTATTCATGCGAGGCTTAAACAAGGATGTCTTTATGGTTAATTTGCGAAAGCAAGTTTAACGATAAATCTGATAATTAGATTGCAAGCGAGATTTTAAAAGAATAATACATAGATAACCAAGTTCTTTTGAATCAAGCAAAGTGAACATCCGTTCACTTCCCAACCATTCAACCAAGCGTTTCCATCGAACCAAACCATATTTTTGAAAATACTACCCCTTTGCGAAATCACGGGCATGTCAGTAGCAGGGACACGGCTATTCGAATAGATTTTGACACTCTGCAGAGGTTATGCGCCTTTACCCACAAGAGATAAATCACTTGCAATGTCCGTCGACACACTTCCGAGGGTGTGCGACTAAGTGACTATCACAAGGCCTTTACAAAGTTCCATTTTGCCTCGGTTACGCTCGCTAAGGTTTCGCCATCACACCCCCTCTTGCGCCAATAATCAACCCTAATGAACCGACTCAAAACTTCCCTAATTAGTTGGCGGTCAGTCCCATACCGGACTTATGGTTGCACGAGGTGACCCGGATCAATGACTTGCAAAGTTAAGTCCTTAGTTGGTTGCTCGGACAAGTCTACCACAACCCAATGTGCATCACACACCCACTCTAGCTTCCTACCTCAAGCCAGAGCATAAATCATTTTTGTTCATTCCGACCAAATGGCAATCCTCGCCATGGCACAACATCTTTTAATAAAAGTGGCCTCACACCACTGTTCCATAGTTCCATTAGTCAAATTTCATTAATCATTGAACATGTGATCGAAAGTACTGCGGGTAACTAGAGCATGTCTAAGCAATAATACGCTCCCAAGTTGGCAATACAATTATGTCCAACTAGTATCAACCATCCTATGGTGTCCAAGGATATATGTCATTCAAGGAGACATTTCATTTTCAGTTTATCAAGGAGGCATAATGGCAATTTGGTAATTATCTACTCCCAAAACCATTTTAATAAAACTAGCCATGCATGTTAATTTAAAGCAATATACATTTGTAAAATGGGTTCAACATGGTCAAAGGCCTACGACTTGCCTTCGTTGGCGAGGAGCGAGTCTTCGGTCGTTGGGTCGAAGAAATCTTCCGAAACGCCGGAATCTACACGCGCGAGAATAGCAACAAATAAATAAAACAGCACCAAATAAACTCCAAAAATCACAAAACCAGTACCAAATGAAAGAGGATGAATTTATATGAATTTAGAAATTTGGATCACCCAAATCGGAGTTCGGATGTGAAAGTTATAGCCAAAAGAAATTTTAAATCACATAAAATGATGGATTTAGGGTTTTCGGATTTTGATTTATTTTCCAATGAAAAACCGGTTTCTGACGTCGGCGCTGCATAGCACACGTGCGCGACCACGCGCGGCGAGTGTTGTGACGGCCGGCGTGGCGCCACGTGGGTGGCCACGTGGGCTCGGGCCCCTGGTCGAGAGAGAGAGAGAGAGAGAGAGCGGGAGGCGCGGTGGCGGCAGCGGGAGCTGGGAAAACGGTGGCGTCGGCGCCAGAGGAGAAAGCGGTGGCGCGAGACGCAGCCGAGGCGGGAAGAACGAGAAGCGGCGAGAATCGGCCGAGAGAGAGAGAGAAAGAAGAGAGGGGAGGCGCGCGCGGATTTATAGAGTTTCGCGAGGCGGACAGCAGCAGCGACGGGGCGGCGCGGCGTGGCGACGCGCGAGGCGCGGAGAGGCGACGCGGACGCGCGCGGATTCGAATCGCGCGGATTCGCGGCGGCGCTTGGCGGTCGTGGGAGAAAACGGCGGCGCGGCGAAGACAGACGAACGGACGCCGTCCATTCCGTCGAGCAGTGGGAGCGAGAGGCGGGTGAAGGACGGCCGTCCGATTGCGTCGGACGATTAGGAAGTCAAAGGGCGCGAGAGGAGAGCAAGCGGCGCCGTCCGATTCGTCGGACGGTGGGGAAACGGAGGGCGCGGCGGCGCGATGGCGTCGGATCGTGATCAACGGCGAAACGGCAGGCGAGCCGCGGCGGCGTGGACGGCGAGGGCGTCCGATGAGGATCGGCGGTGAGGTGAAGGAAAACGCGCCGATCGAGAACCGCGGGATGGGGATCGGACGGTTGGGGCGAGCGACAGCCGGGCGATCGCGCGAAGGGGACGGCCGGATGGAGATCCAACGGCCGGGAGCGAGGTGGCGCGCCAATCGAGGCCGTCGGATGAAGATCGGGCGGTGGGAGCGGCCGAGCGCGTGAGCGGGAGGCGGGCACGCGGGAGGCAAGGCGGGCGGGAAAGCGAGGCGGCCGTGACGATTCGCCCAAGAACAAAGAAAACGATTTTAATACCTTTTGATTTTAGAAATTCAAACAAATCAAAAAGCAATTTAGAAAATAGCAAATAGACTCCAAAAATTCTAGAAAAATTCACAGAAACTACTTGAATTATTCTAGACTTAATAAAAATACTTTTAACTTTAAATTTTCTTTTTCTTTTGCAATTAAATTAATTTTTAATTTCGGGTAAAACAAAAATAAATTTCTAAAATCCAATAAATCCAAGGAAATTCTTAAAATAATAATTTTGATTTTAAATTCCAGAAATCTCAATCAAACCAACTTTAATTTAATTGAAGTTTGATTAACTCATATTAAACTGCAAACGAATTTTTGAAATTTCAAAATTAAGCTTTTGGCAAATAGAAGCAAATGGTTTTCTTTTTAAAAAATTTTCAAAAACTCCGAAAAACGGGACGCTACAAACCTACCCCTCTTAAAGGGAATCTCGACCCCGAGATTCAGGCTGACTAGAGAATAGGTGGGGAAACTCAGCCTTCAGGTCTTCTTCTTGTTCCCAAGTGGCTTCTTCTTCGGTGTGGTTGCTCCACTGGAACTTGCAGAAGCGGATGGTCTTGCTTCTTGTCACTCGCTCTGTTATTTCCAAGATCTTGATGGGATGCTCCTTGTAGGTGAGGTCTTCTTGCAGGGCAATTGCTTCCACTGGCATCTGCTCTTCGGGCACACACAAACACTTCTTCAGTTGCGACACGTGGAAGACATTATGCACATCGGCGGTGAGGTGGAAGGTCCAAGCGTAGCGACTTCTTCTCTTGGGCTAGAAGCTGGGAAAGGTCCGATGTACCTTGGTGCAAGCTTTCCACTTACTCAAAGCACGCATCCCTTTGAGGCGACACCTTCAGTACACATGATCACCAGTGCAAATGCTAGATCTCGCGACGGTTATCGGCATAACTCTTGCACAGTGCATCTTTGTTTTGACCCTTCTCGATTGATCGAACTTGCTCTTGGCTTTTTCCAAAATATCTCGCCCAAACACTTGTCTTTCGCCTACTTCATTCCAATACAACGGTGTTCGCATTTTCTTAGTAAGAGCTTCAAATGGAGACATCTGGAGGCTTGACTGTAATCGTTGTTATAGGAAAACTCGCATAAGGTAGCTTTGTTCCCAATCGTCGATTTGCTAAGGCACGAGCCCTTAACATATCTTCTAGGATTTGATTTACTTTTCTGTCATCCATCCGTGCAGGGATGATAAGTCAGATTGAAATTTAGATTAGTACCCAAAACAACATGCAACTTCGCCAAAACCTTGAGGTGGCGGGATCCTCGATCCGACACGATCTTCTTGGCACTCCATCTTTGGCACACTACCTTTGCCATGTACAATTCGCGATCTATCACGAGTAAGTAGTCTTGACGGGAGAAAGTGAGCAACTTTGGTTAGACGATCCACAATTACCGAGATAGAATCATGTCCCGACCTTGTCCTTGGCAAACCGGTGATAAAATCCATGCCAATTTCTTCCCATTTCCATTCGAGCACTTTCAAGGGTTGCGAGAGTCAGCGAGTCTTTGATGCTCGGCTTTTACTCACGATGGACATCACACCGAGCTACATACTCGGCAATCTCACGCTTCATGCTAGGCCACCAATACATTTCTTTAAGGTCTTGGTACGTCTTTGTGCTTCGGGGTGAATGGAGTACAAAGTTTCATGGGCTTCCTTGAGTATCATTTGCTTAAGCTCTTGTCGATCTGGAACACGATTCGCTTGTCAAACCAAATGGTGCCTTGCTCATCTTCTGAAAATCTCAGGGCTTTACCCTTCTTCATGTTGCTCTTGATTTCCTTAATATTGGCATCTTCAACTTGAGCTTCCTTGATCTGATTCCGCAAAGTGGGTTGAACTTCTAAGGCGACTAGATAACCTTCTTCAACCAACTCTAACTTGAGCTTGGGAACTCTTCATGAAGGGTGGTGATTTTCCTTGATCGGCGTGGTATTGCAAGAGACTTTTCGCTCAAGGCATCCGCCACAACATTAGCTTTGCCTGGGTGGTAATGGATTCCAATATCATAATCCTTGATTAACTCTAACCACCTTCTTTGCCTCATATTGAGATCAGCTTGGGTGAAAATGTACTTCAAGCTCTTATGGTCCGTGTAGACTTCACAGCGATTACCAATAAGGTAATGACGCCATATCTTTAGAGCATGCACTACGGCAGCTAACTCCAAGTCGTGAGTGGGGTAATTTACTCCATGAGGCCTCAATTGACGGGAAGCATAAGCTACTACCTTCCTTTCTTGCATCAGGACACAACCAAGTCCTTGCCGGGATGCATCACAGAAAATCTCAAAATCCTTAGGACATCCGCAAAATCAACACCGGAGCTGTGGTCAACCGCTTCTTCAACTCTTGAAAACTTTGCTCACAATCTGTTGTCCAAGCAAATTTCTTTTCTTTCTTCAACAGCTGAGTGAGGGGTCTTGCTATTTTGGGAGAATCCTTCTATTGCGGCTCAACTGAACGTGTTGCACAACTCTGACAGCTGCAGTGGTAGCTCCTTTATGGGAAACTGATGCCAAACTGCGGGTTTACAACTATGTTCTGGGGTGCCAACTAAGAAGCTATCAAACTTATCTTCCAAATTGCTGCATCCAATGCTCATTATTATCGAAATCTACCAATCCAGCATGTCATAAGGTCACCCAATTACAATCCAATCATTTAATCGATCTCATACCTTATCGACATACCAACATGATTCAAAAATCCTTTTTTTTGGCTTAAGTTTAAAATAATCCAACAAATTCACCACTTTGATCGCAAGATCCCTTTTCTGCACAAATCCACAAAATCCACTAGCAATAAGCACATCTTCCGATCCGATAAACTTCCAGATCACACTAAATTCTTTTCTATCCTTTTTGAAACAAAATTCTTCCAGAGATTAAATTCACGCAATTGCTTCCTCCAAAAATTATTGACTAAATCCACAACATTATCCACTAAATTTCCTCAAGCAGATTTATCGATTGCAACCCTCAGAATTTCTTTATACCAATCCAATATTTCAATTTTAGAACCTTCCAAAGGACTGCTTGCCATCCCAAATTCAAATTTAATCCGCCAATTATTGTATCACCATTTATCCAATATTTATTCAGTCCAACTCCAATACCTATAGATATTCATCAATCCCACAATTATTTTGGACCAACTCCGATATCAGTAATATATCCGTCAATCATAAATTCCAATATCCAACAATCATCTGTTTGCATAATCCAATCTCCACAAATGCGCAATTCTATGATCCAATCAAGACATATCTTTATAATCCAACCAAAATTTCTTCTAAATCCCAACTTCTCTATTCAATCATATCCAATTGAATCCAATGTGACCATTAAACTCAATTAATTCCATTCTTCTTGATTCAACATAATCCACCACAATCATCGTCAAGAATTGGCGATCATATAATCCAAATCCTTAACAATCAGGTAATACTTTAATCCAAATCCAATCATAATATATTCTGTAATCCATCATCTAGCAAATCAGATTTCTATAACCCAAATTTCACAATCATATTTCCATAATCAAGATCAATTTCTGTAATTCATCCAAGATACTTTTCTATAATCCAATCTTCCATAATCTCATATCAATAATAATTTAATTCTACAATCTAGTAATCATGTATTTCTGCAATCCAACCAAGATCCAACCAATTCTTTCAAAATTAACATCATAAGTCGATATGAAAAATCCAATTCTCTTCGCATTCTACTCTATGCCTCTTCTGCACAATTTCTCAATTCCAAATATCCAACCGACATTATAACCAGCTCAGGATTCAATTTAAATACAACTTCTCCTAATAATCAAATCAGCACTTCAGATTCTTTTATCCTTCAAGATTAATCAAGATTTTCCTCTCTGATCACTTTACTCCACGATTTATATAATCCACCAATATGCTACTCTTTAAACCATTTATAATCAAGGCATACCCCTTATCATATTCTGGTATCCACAATAACTTCTTGCATATATCAGGTTAAATCTCAAAATCGGCCTTATCAAAGATTCTCCAAAGCTACCTATGTTGGCATCAAAACACATTGGTTGTTTCAAGAAGAGTAGCTTCAAGGACTTACTGGGTTTGATCCATTTTGCAGTAATCTCTTCACAGGTTTCATAGATGAGAGGGAGAAAGCACAACAGGTGAGAGGGAAAAGCATTTAGATGAGTAAGAAACAAGGGAGATAGATGGATCAACCTAATGCGGACAAAGTTGGTTTAACCCAACGAATAGATAGCCGGAAAGCTATCAAGAAGCAAACAAGAAAAAGACACTCAAGCACAAAAGCACTATTACGCAGACTAAACGAATCTAAAACTAGGGAGGCAGCTACCAATCTAATCTTTACGGAGGGTCAACTTGGAACAGACTGCGGACCTTGAGCTTCCAAAGCTTCCATTGCTTGATCTTGAAGGGCTCGATCCTAGGGATAATCCAGAGATGAGGGAGTCAAATTTAAATTTGAAAACCAAGTTCCAGAAAAGATAAGATAAAAGAACTCAAGAATGATATAAGAGGGTAAGATGATAAGAAAAGAATAGAACAAGGTAAGAAAGGACAGAATAAGATGAGAGAAGAATATCTAGTCAAGTTAATTGCTTGGTTTGATTTAGAAAATATATTTTGAATTTTTGACTAAGACGACCAATCTAACTAAAGGTTCGCCCTACGATCGATATGGCTCGATACCATCTCTTGTCGGGACCCCGGGTGTCACACAACCCCGAGACCCTCTGTGCATACCAAGCTAGTGCCATGATCAGTAGCTAGCTTGCACAGTTGCAACAATGATGCATTCATGACCATTCAACAACGAATTAATGAAGCAGACAAAGTAATATTAATTAAAACAGCAAAGACCTTATGGTCAAGGTTCTTACAAAAGTCGCCTCACGAGGGCTTAGCAATAGAGTATCTGGCGTGGAAATCTCAAAACACGTGGAGCCCAATCGACATGCCCACGAGCAATCAGTGGAGGGCGTGACCTAATTATGAAGTCTTCAAAGTAGCTTTCTTCAAGGTACTCAACATTTCTGGTTCTTCCATTGGGGTGATCAACAAAGGGCATAAAGCCGTGAGTACATAAAGTACTCGACAAGTCGAGAGAAATGTATGCACATAGTATTCATGCGAGCTTAAACAAGGATGTCTTTATGGTTAATTTGCGAAAGCAAGTTTAACGATAAATCTGATAATTAGATTGCAAAGCGATTTTAAAAGAATAATACATAGATAACCAAGTTCTTTTGAATCAAGCGGTGAACATCCGTTCACTTCCCAACCATTCAACCAAGCGTTTCCATCGAACCAAACCATATTTTTGAAAATACTACCCTTGCGCGAAATCACGGGCATGTAAAGTAGCATCGGGACACGGCTATTGAATAGATTTTGACACTCTGCAGAGGTTATGCGGCTTTACCCACAAGAGATAAATCACTTGCAATGTCCGTCGACACACTTAGGGTGTGCGACTAAGTGACTATCACAAGGCCTTTACAAAGTTCCATTTTGCCTCGGTTACGCTCGCTAAGGTTTAGCCATCACGCCCCTCTTGCGCCAATAATCAACCCTAATGAACCGACTCAAAACTTCCTAATTAGTTGGCGGTCAGTCCCATCTGGGACTTATGGTTGCACGAGGTGACCGGATCAATGACTTGCAAAGTTAAGTCCTTAGTTGGTCGCTCGGACAAGTCTACCACAACCCAATGTGCATCACACACCCACTCTAGCTTCCTACCTCAAGCGAGCATAAATCATTTTTGTTCATTCCCGACCAAATGGCAATCCGCCATGGCACAACATCTTTTAATAAAGTGGCCTCACACCTTTGTTCCATAGTTCCATTAGTCAAATTTCATTAATCATTGAACATGTGATCGAAATCTGCGGGTAACTAGAGCATGTCTAAGCAATAATACGCTCCCAAGTTGGCAATACAATTATGTCCAACTAGTATCAACCATCCTATGGTGTCCAAGGATATATGTCATTCAAGGAGACATTTCATTTTCAGTTTATCAAGGAGGCATAATGGCAATTTGGTAATTATCTACTCCCAAAACCATTTTTAATAAAACTAGCCATGCATGTTAATTTAAAGCAATATACATTTGTAAAATGGGTTCAACATGGTCAAAGGCCTACGACTTGCCTTCGTTGGCGAGGAGCGAGTCTTCGGTCGTTGGGTCGAAGAAATCTTCCGAAACGCCGGAATCTACACGCGCGAGAATAGCAACAAATAAATAAAACAGCACCAAATAAACTCCAAAAATCACAAAACCAGTACCAAATGAAAGAGGATGAATTTATATGAATTTAGAAATTTGGATCACCCAAATCGGAGTTCGGATGTGAAAGTTATAGCCAAAAGAAATTTTAAATCACATAAAATGATGGATTTAGGGTTTTTCGGATTTTCGGATTTATTTTCCAACTGAAAAACCCGGTTTACGCGTCGGTATGCGCTTAGCACACACGTGGCGACCAGCGGGCGAATTGGCGACGCGGCGCCGGCGTGGCGCCACGTGGGTACGCCACGTGGGCTCCACGTCGGTCGAGAGAGAGAGAGAGAGAGAGACGGGGAGGCGTGGTGGCGCGCCGAGCTGGGAAAACGGTGGCGTCGCGGAGAAAGCGGTGGCGCGAGACAGCCGGAGGCGGGAAAAACGGAGCAACGGCGAAATCGCCGAGAGAGAGAGAAAGAAAGAGAGAGAGAGCGCGGCGCTGGATTTATAGACTTCAGCGGAAGCGGAGGCCAGCGGCAGACGGAGCCGCGGCGTGGCGACGCAGGCGAGGCGCGAGAAGCGGCAGGACAGCGCCGACGGCGCTGGATTCGTGGCGAGATTCGCGGCATGCTTGGCGTCGTGGGAGAGAGAACGGCGCGCGACGAAGGCGACGACGGACGCCGTCCGATTCCGTCGGACGGTGGGAAGCGAGGAGGCGCGGTGAAGAACGGCCGTCCGATTGCGTCGGACGGTTAGGAAATCAAAAAGCGCGCGGAGGGAGGCAAGCGGGCGCCGTCCGATTCGTCGGACGGTGGGGAAACGGAGGGGCGCGGCGACGCGATGGCGTCGGATCGTGATCAACGGCCAGAACGGCGGCGAGCGCGCGGCGTGGACGGGCGAGGGCGTCCGATGAGATCGGCGGTGAGGTGAAGGAAAACGCAACCGATCGAGAACCGCGGGATGGGATCGGACGGTTGGGAAGCGACCGAGCGCTGGCGCGATCGCGGCGAAGGGACTACGGATGGAGATCCAACGGCGGGAAGCGAGGTGGCGCGCCAATCGAGGCCGTCGGATGAAGATCGGCGGTAGAGGAGGCGGCGAGCGTGCAGGGAGGCGGGCGCGGAGGCAGGCCGGGCCGGGGAAACAGGAGCGGGCCGGCGACGATTCGGCCCAAGAACAAAGAAAACGATTTTTAATACCTTTTTGATTTTAGAAATTCAAACAAATCAAAAAGCAATTTAGAAAATAGCAAATAGACTCCAAAAATTCTAGAAAAATTCACAGAAACTACTTGAATTATTCTAGACTTAATAAAAATACTTTTAACTTTAAATTTTCTTTTTCTTTTGCAATTAAATTAATTTTTAATTTCGGGTAAAACAAAAATAAATTTCTAAAATCCAATAAATCCAAGGAAATTCTTAAAATAATAATTTTGATTTTAAATTCCAGAAATCTCAATCAAACCAACTTTAATTTAATTGAAGTTTGATTAACTCATATTAAACTGCAAACGAATTTTTGAAATTTCAAAATTAAGCTTTTGGCAAATAGAAGCAAATGGTTTTCTTTTAAAAAAATTTTCAAAAACTCCGAAAAACGGGACGCTACACTCTTCGACCTCCGCATGTGTTGCTGATGATGAAGATGCAGCAGAGGCTCAACTGAAGGTGAAGTAGTCGAAGCAGGTTTTTCAATTGGATCAAGAGGTGCAGCAGTAGCAGGCGGAAGACAATCACCGGATTCATCTTCATCTTCATTTTCCTCCACAAAGATGCTCTCTGTTGCCTGTGTGATACGCTCTGTTGTCCTGATCTTTCGGTGAGAGGGGTAAATTCCGATTGGATGATGGTCAACTCTCACGATCCAGGCTACGAACGCAGCACGCACGAACCAAGCAATCGCTGAACTAACCACCAAGTCATTATCAACCATGCCAAAGACCCGGTTGACCGGATCAGGAGGATCAATTCCTGCAAGCAATCGAAGAACAAGCAAGAACTAGGTAAAAAGAAATCTGAATTACAAATATATGATTGAGTTCAGAAAGTGAGATTCCGCAGAGGTCCTTTACGGTTGTTCCAGTCGACACAAGCGAAGAACGAGAGTTTTCACAATGGAGAAACTAATCAAACGAAATTCAAGTTCTAGAAAAAAAAGATGGCGGATCCTATATAGGGAGACGGTCAGGGGGTGGCGGCCAGCGAAGTGGGCGCACGCCCCTAGAGTTACAAGGCCCATGGGCCCAAGTGGAGGTGGCGCAGCACCCGTTTGACTCGGACTTAGAAATAGATGTGAACTCTTTTGATGATTATGGCCGGCTCGGATGGAGTTTGATGATGATCTTAGATCCGTTGGAAATTAGACTTGATAAGCTTTCCATGAAGTCCAGAATCACCCCAAACAGAGTCCATATGAAGAAGTTACGACTGTTTGAACTTAGTACTATCGCAGCAGTCCGAATTCGAATTCAGAACGAGCCCAACTCGAACTCTTGCTTGACACGGACCCAAAGTGACGTGGTGACCTTCATTATATCTTCCATGTATGTCCATGACTCCACAAGCCTCTCCTTGATCCATTCCCATGTTCCTAAGTACAATTAAATCACTTGCATTAGGTAGCGGTTTATTCTCAGTAATATATAAACATATGAACGAATTCACCTGATAATTAAGTTGGCGAGCACGAGCTCGAGTAAGAGGTACTTGTAGTGGATGAGTTGTATGTGTAGGTGCGGCTGTATCCATAGTAGGGATGTCCTCATCACTGTGTATCACTTGAAATATCTGATCTAGCTCCAGAGCTAGTCTCATCAAAGGTGACATTGCATGTCTCCTGAATAACGTTGGTCTCAACATTAAGAACCTAAAAACCCCTCAAATGTGCAGGATAACCTAGAAATAAACCATCAGAAGTTCTTGACTAAAATTTATCTAGATTTTCTATCTTAAGAATGAAACACTTAGCTCCAAAAACTCGAAAATGAGAAACAGATGGTTTCCTACCAAACTGAAGCTCATATGATGCCTTGCCCAAAGATGGTCTTAAGAAGACACAATTGGCAATATGACAAGCTATAGCAACAACTTCGGCCTAAAACATACTCAGAGTGCTATACTCATCTAGCATCGTCCTAGCTATCTCGACTAAAATTATGTTCTTCCTTTCTACCACGTCATTTTGTTGAGGAATGTGTGGAGAGGAGAACTGATGCTCAATACCACGCTCAACACAGAAAGAGGCAAATGAGATATTCTTAAACTCTGTGCCATTTTCACTGCGGATTGCTCTCAAGGTACCAGAAAGTTCAAAAGCCAAGCGAAGAACAAGATCATGAAAATGATCAAAAGCTTCATCCTTCGAAGCAAGAAAGAACACCCAAGAGTATCTCAAAAAATCATCGACTATGATAAAAATATACCATTTACCACCGACTGACCAAATCCTAGCAGGACCAACAGTATCCATGTGAATCAACTGTCCTGATCCATCAGTCATGACCATAGTCAATCAAGGGTGTGAGGTGACAACTTGTTTGCCATGCCTACAGGGCGCACATATAGCATCCTTGACGGCTTTGAGTTTGGGCAAACCTCTCATGACATCAAGGTTGCTAACTCACATCAGATGATCAAAACCAATGTGCCCCAAACAATGGTGCTAAAGCCAGAACTCAGAAGAAGATGTAATCAAATACTTGAGAGATCCAGCAAGAAATTCAAAAGAGTCAGCCCTAAAGATCCTACCAACTCTAGAAATCCCAAATACAAGCTCACCAGCTGAATCAAGCACACGACAAGTGTTTTTTCTTAAACCTAGTCTCATAGCCATCATCAAGAAGCTGCAAGACAGGAAGCAAGTTGTACCTTAGCATGTCCACAAGGGTGACGTTCTTCAGGATGAACTTGTTGTTCACCCTGATCGATCCCGTTCCTTCAATCCGCCCTCGTGTATCATCTCCAAAGGTGATGAAGTCATCACCTATCGACCGCGTGAAGGAGGTGAACCATCTTGAGTCTCCGGTCATGTGGTGTGAACAGCTGGAGTCAACGAACCATGTATTCTTCCCCCTTTCGTGACGATCCTGAAAATCAAGGCATAAGAGATCAGTGTCTCAATACTGTGGTTAGTTAAACATGACTTAGGAACCCGGTACTGAGACACACGTCTACAAGTAGTATGAAAAGTAGATTTACTAGCATTGATCCTACTTGAGGTTCTATCATGAGCAATGGTCACACGAACAGGGGGTGCATCCAGTCTAGGAACATGATAGTGATGAACATGTGAAACAGATCCTAGTCCAGGTTTCTTCTTCTTTAGATAATCATATCTCATGAAAGCTCTGGGTTGATGACATGAAAATCTAGCAAGATTTTTCTTAGTATTTTTCAACATGCGCCAACAGAACTCAAGTAAATGTTCATCCTTCTTGCAATAGGTACAATAGTACTTGGTACCACTGAGAGAAGCACATTTTGACTCAACAGATGGTTTGGGCAAAACCTGCAGATTTAAAAAGAATTTTTGCAAGTTGTTTGAACTCAACTAAGTTATTTTTCAAGACTTGAATGACATTTGGCTTGGACTTGTCCTGGGCAAAGTTGTATCATAACCCTTACTTCCTTTAAAGAGTTTTGGACTTGTTAAGAATCATGTTAACTGCTTCTTACTCTTGGAGAATTTTTCTAATGTGCCCTTGAGGTAAGCATTCTCTTTTCCCAGGTTAAGACATGATTCACAAGTTTTGGCCTTAATGGCTCTAGCATGTTTATCCTTATGAATAGCACCTTCAAGCTTAAGGGCTTCACATGAAGCACAAGGAGATAAATTAATTTTGTCATTAAGCTAAGCATACTTAGCTCTAACTGCTTCTAATATGTCTTTTACTTCATGTTCACGTTCTAAGTAGAAAGAGCAAGTGCTAGACTCAGCCTTATCAGGAGCGACCAACTTGTTAGATTCTAAGTATTTTTCACATGGAGTAGATTTAACTTCAATTAACTCAGTCCTGGTATTTTCGAGTTGATGCATGGCAACATCATGAGTATTTTGCAATTTAGCAAGTTCAGAGTGTAAAGCATAGCAGGATGAACATTCATCATTATCAAGGTTCTTAGCACTCACAAGTTGTAGTGTTAGATTATCAACTTGTGACTCTAAATCCTTATTCCTAGCCATGGTGAACTCTAACGCCTTATCCTGGCTAAGCAGTTGCTCATAGATGGAATCACATCTAGCAGAGAGAACTTCATAGGATGGAGGTACCTCATCGATGTCGACGGAGTCGGTCATGAAGCACATACTGGTGAAGTCTTTTGCCTCCCCTTTCTTCTCTTGAGGGAGCTCCTCCTCCTTATCCTCCTCGCTCCCGGAGTCTACATCGTTCATGGATTGCTCTCCAAAAGCAGCAAGAACTCAGTGAGTGGCCTTCATGAGCTTGGTAGCATCAAACTTGGAGTAGTTCCCTTGAGGCTTCCTCCAAGCTACATTCTCTTCCTTGTAATTGCTCTTCCCTTTCAGCTTGGGGCAGTTCGCTTGGATGTGTAGAGCTCTCCACACTCATAGCATGTCACAGGGCCGCCTCTCTTCTTATTTCTCACATTGTTATAGGGTTGTGTGAATTTTTTTGGCTAAGAGGGCTAACTCGATCTCAGGAATACTCCCAAGTTCCTCTTCATGGATTGCAGATAAACAAGCAAGTGAAAGTCCAGAGTAAGATTCAGAAGAACCATCAGAGGTTCACTTGAGAGGGTCAACGACCAAAGCCATGTTCTCATTCTTAGTATGATCAACTCTCTTGATCTCATAGGTATTAAGCTTGCTATAGAGCAACTCCAAAGTGAGATCAGATATATTGACATTCTCCTCAATGGCAGTAGCCTTTATCTCCCACTCCTTGGTGTTGATTGCAGCCAAGAGATGTGTAGCATTCTCAGATAGAGAATACTCGATATCAACCGCTCTCAACTGATTAAGCACCTTGTTGAAGCGAGTGAATACATCATCAATGCTCTCTGCAGGATGCATCTCGAACTTATTGTATTCTCGCTTGAAGACCATTTGACGTACTTTCTTGATTTGGGACGAACCCTCATGGTAGATTTCGAGGGTGTGCCTAATCTCATGCACGGTCTCAAGGTGACAAATTCTGTTATACTCTTGTCTACCAAGCCCGACATACAGAAGATTCTTTGCCTTGTGGTTGTTAGCCAAGAGGGCTGCTCAAGCCGGCGTAGCAACCTCGGGCAAGACGAGTGGGGCTCGAACAACCTCCCATACAGCTTGACCTTTGCTCTGAAGGTAGACACATATGCGATTCTTCCAATAGGCATAGTCGAGCCCATCGAAGACAAGTGGCTTGGTGGAGTACTTCTCCATCGCCAAGTTCAGAGACCGGTTGTAAGATCGAGGAGGCTGACTAGTGAGGGGGCTAAATAGGTGGTTTTAAAAATCTCTTTGGTTAAAATCAATTTATAATGCGGAAGCTAATAACACTTTGGTTTTGCACAATTAAAACATAAAACAACTAGGCTTGACTAAGTGCACCAACAATATGAATATAATTGAATGAGAGCAATCATACAAAGAAATATAAGCAATTAAAGCAAGTAATGTAAATTGCTCAAAGTAAAGCATAAGAACAAACCACAATAGACACAATGATGTTTTACCGTGGTGTTCGGAGACTTGACGGTCTCCCCTAGTCCACGTTGAGGTAAGCCCAAATGAATTGGACCGGCTCCACGAATTAAGTCAACACCTCGTTCCACTTGGGTTGCTCTTCCTCCACTCTGGAGATGGTAAGCACCAAGCCACTCACAACCACATCGGGCCTTCTCACAAGCTTCTTGAGAAGATCATCGGTCACGACGCCTCCACGCCGTCTAGGTGTCGGCAAACACCAAGAGTAACAAGTCTACGACTTTCACTTGAACTAATTAAGTGTCTAAGCTCAAGTGTATACACAATCTACTACCTAAGGCAACACATGCAATTAGGGTTTGCTCTCCAAGCTCACTAAGTGCAACACATGCACATAAGAGATGAGAGGCTTACTCTTTGCTCAAGGAACTCAATAGAGGTGCCAAAGACTTATTTCCAACTGGCCAAGGTGGGTATATATAGGCCACACACAAAAACTAGTCGTTTGAAGAGAATCTGCTGAAAATCAGCCCGAGCGGTACTACCGCCGTTCTATGGCCGGTACTACTGCACCTACACGACGGCACAGTAACGGCTATATCAGACGAGAAACTAGCCATTGAAAAATGCATCGCGGTACTACCGACGTTGATCTTGCGGTAGTTCCGAACTCAGGTCATTCCGATTCTGAAGGGCGGTACTACCGCTTCCACTTAGGTCCAACACATGGAACCTACTGGAAAAAACGTACCTCTCCAACCTCCGAAAATACCGAGCTGAGGTAGTTCCGCTCCCAACATGCCGGTACTACCGCATTTTCAAGAGAGCAAAAAAAAATAGAAAAAGCATCTCTCTGAAAAAAAAACATGCCGCAACACATTCGGCACAACTGGTACGCGGTAGTTCCGCTCTCATAATGCCGGTACTACCGCACAGCGGTAGTTCCGCCTTCTCAACTTCGGAACTACCGATCTTCCTGAGAAAACAGCAATGGCTTTCACAACAACTTCAATTGCAAAACACATTTGCCAATTGATGAGCCATGCAAACAAGGATCACATGCAAGATTCCTAACAAGTTGTAAAACACATTTACCAACTTTAGAATCGTACCACAAGGAATAAGGTACATGGACTCAAATCATTTGCAAAACACATTTGCAAACTCAAGTCTGTTGGACCGTAAAGGCGACTAGAGGGGGGGTGAATAGGAGCACGCTCACTTTTTCACAAATTATGAACTCAATACAATTTCACTCCAGTAGCTATTAGAAAGCTATGAAGATCAATATACCGATAAATGGAAGACTAGTATTGAATCCAATTAAACCCTAAGCAATGCTACAAAAATCAACTAAGATTGCAAAGACTCACAAAGACGCAGGCGGTCGACCAGCTGGACCCAATCGGTCGGACCGATTGCGGCGGTCGACCGGCGTTATCTTTGGCGGTCGGACCGCTCCAAAATCGGTCCGACGGTGATGACGGCGGTCCGACCGGCCGACTCGAACCGATCGCAAT
This sequence comes from Hsuehochloa calcarea, assembly GCA_036346395.1. Taxonomy (NCBI): domain Eukaryota; kingdom Viridiplantae; phylum Streptophyta; class Magnoliopsida; order Poales; family Poaceae; genus Hsuehochloa; species Hsuehochloa calcarea. The sequence goes on from CM070598.1 coordinate 17,788,184, forward strand.
AAATAAAATCGGCCCGATGACGAAGTTGCAATTAGGTGAAACTTTTGATTCTCAACTCTAATCTTTATGAAACTTTGCACACACCTTCTATATGCTATTGAGGACCTATTCCAATCGAATATTATGATAATTCTTGGAGCGATCTTGAGCAATTGCCAATTGATTAACGAAGGTCTAAAACGGGCAAGAACGAAAACTTGATCCTAAAGCTTGTTCGTGAGGGATTGATGATCAAGATGATGCTAGATAGATTCACACATATCACAGCAAGCTAATTCACGTGAAAGAATCAATCACAAACTCGCGGATCAAAGAAAGCCCTAAAAACACGAAATTGAAAGCAAGAACGAAAAGAGACTTATCTCAAGCAAACCTTGCATAGATTGATTTCGTGATTGTTGCTGGATTACATCCACACCATCATGGATCAGTGGACAATCAAAGATCACAAAATTCACCACAAACCATCAAGAGCCCTTGCCTCCACCTCAACTCCCCTAAAGACAATTAGGGTTTTGAAACATAAAAAGGCGAGAGGGAGAGAGAGAGAGGTGCAGCCACCATCTCCTCCTATTTATAGTGTGTAAGATCGAGGTGGCCGACTAGAGGGGGGTGAATAGGCGGTTTTAAAAATCTATCGGGCTAAACCAATATATAAATGCGGAAGCTAATAGCGAATTGGTTTTGCACAATTAAAACCTAAATCAACTAGGCTCAACTGAGTGCACCGACAATACAAGAGAGCAAACATACAATGATATATAAGCAATTAAAGCAGGAATGTAAATTGCTCAAAGTAAAAGCACAAGTAAAAACAAGATGACACGATTATGTTTTACCATGGTGTTCGGAGACTTGCCGGTCTCCCCTAATCCACGTTGAGGTAAGCCCAACCACGTTGGACCGGTTCCAAATCGAACCAACACCTCGCTCTACTACGGTTGCTCTTCCTCCGCTCCGGAGATGGCGAGCACCAAACCACTCACAACAACACCGGGCCTTCTCACAAGCTTCTTGAGAAGATCACCGGGCACGACGCCTCCACGCCGTCTAGGTGTCGGCAAACACCAAGAGAAACAAGTCTCAACGATCACTTGAACTAATCAAGTGTCAACGCTCAAGTGGATACTCAATCCACTACCTAAGGCAACACATGCACTTAGGGTTTGCTCTCAACACTCACTAAGTGCAACACATGCACAAAAGAGATGAGAGGCTTGCTCTTAGCTCAATAGAATGAATATGGGCACCAGCAACCTCTCCCAACCGGCCAAGGTGGCTATATATAGCCCACACACAAAAACTAGCCGTTGGGAGACAAACCCCTGAAAAATCAGGGAAATCGGAAGTTCCGCTGCAAAGGCGGAACTACCGCAGAGAGAAAAGGCACCATAACGGCTATGTCGACGAGAAAACTAGCCGCTTGATTTTAGTGCTTGAACTACCGCCAACTAAATATCGGAAGTTCCGATTCTTCGGAAGTTCCGCTCAACACATAGCGGAACTACCGCACATTGAATTTTGGCTAAGTCCCCAAAATGGTGCTTCTCTGGAAAAAACCAACCGCCGGTTTTCGGAGCAACCGATTAATCGGAAGTTCCGCGCGTTACACTCCGGAACTTCCGCACTCGGAAAATCGGCTAAGTCCCTAAACCGGCCGCTCTCTGGAAAAATCAAGCCGCGGAAAATCGGACAGTCCGGGGTGCGGAACTTCCGCCGTTAAACCGCCGGAACTTCCGATTTTCCTGACAGAAATCAGAAATGGCTTTTTCAACAACTTCAATTGCAAAACTCATTTGCTAATTGACAAGCCATGCCAACAAGAGTCACAAGCAAGATTCCCAACAAGTTGTAAAACACATTTGCCAACTTTTGGAATCATACCACAAGGAAAAAGGTACATGGACTTACACCATTTGCAAAACGCATTTGCAAACTTAAGTCACATGCTACAAGGGTTGAATGCATGAGCATCGGCTATTTGCAAAACACATTCGCAAATAATAGCTCCATGCATAGATGAGCTAGAGCAAATATAATGAGCTATCAACACATGACTAACTCAAACTACTAGTCAAGATCCCTCTTAATAGTACGGCAAACCTATACTAGCAATCCGGTCTATCAACCAAACACCGAGACCGGTAAAGACTAGGAACACATCCTTAGCCCTAGCTAGTCATACCTTTGCCTTGCATCTCCTTGAAGATTGATGGCGACATCAACACTTCAAGTCCGGTCCTTGACTTTGACAATCATCAACTCATGATGATTTCTTCACTTCGATCTTGTCTTGAACATCATCAACACATGATGATTTCTCCATCCCGAGTCTTCACATGCATCAACACATGATGCAATCCTTCACTTGACCTCCATCAACACATGATGGGTCTTCTCTTGTCTTGATGATCAACTCATGATCATCTCTTCTTGATAAGCATCAACTCATGATGCATCATTTACACCAAGCTCTTGACTTGATGATCAACTAATGATCATCCCAAGTCTTCATCATCTGGAACATAACCTATATATCCAACTCATGGAAAATGTTAGTTCCACAATGTGATCATCACTAATTACCACATCATACCATTAACTCATAATGGTGGGACAAGATACCTCAATCTTTCCTCTTTGGTAATTGATGATAACCACTTAAATTCTCATAAATTTAATGATGATAAATGAGAGAACAATTGAGTATATAAACTACACAAGTTATATATACTCGACATGAGTATACAAGAACTACACAAGTTCTATATACTCATAACATGAGTATATCTGAACTACACAAGTTTTGTATACTCAAAGGTTTTGTTTCAACGTAAAGATCCTTAGTATATGTGGAAAGTGGAATATGGATCAATACTAATGAAACCACAAAGTATAGGATAAAACTCCCCCTAAATGTGTGCATACACAAATGTGTAATGAGGTCATATGCACATATTCAAGTTTAACTTAAGGTTGAGTTCAATCCTATATTTTGGATCCGAGAAATGCAACATTATATAAATTGAGATGTCGATTGCATACCTCGTTGTGTTTCACCTTTATATCCAAATAAGACTACATAAAGATGATACTTGATAAAAGAGTTAGTCTCATATTTGGATTTGTCATTAATCACCAAAACACTCCATTAACTCATAATGGCGGGTCTAGATCTTTCATAGTGGAGGCCTAAAACTCTTAGGGTTTGACTCTCTTGGGCTCCCGTTAAGGCCCACTAACAAACGGGTCACACACGCACGCTTCGCAAAGCGCCATCTTTAACCTTTTGACCTAAACCGCTTCACCATGCGTCATGGATTTGCCAATAGGTCACCATTGTCCATCTTGTGTCACACTTGAGTCGTTGACCTCACCCGGCATCGTCAATCGTTCAGGACCTCAACTCTACGAGTCTAGTCCCGATCCTCCTCGCCGTTGACCGTCGTTGACCACCAAGCAACCTGCACAACCACAGACAAGCAAACACGAATTCGGGAACAAGTTCTTCACAACTTGACCCATGTTAGTCAAAACATGCATCATGCAAAACATATGACATGAAACCAATGACTTTGACCTAACAAATCAATATCGCCACGAAGTTGGCGGACGTTCAAGTTATTACCGGCCTGACCGCTCCAGGTGAGCCGGTCGGACCGCCCCATGGCCGGTCGGACCGCTCCCTGTGAGCCGGTCGGACCGCCCCTTGGGACTTAGCCGAAATTCAAGCTTCCAAATTCGAAACCTTCTGGAAATTAAAAACGAATAGAACTTCTTACTGGAGACTCCAAAAATTATGAGACCAAGTGCATTGGGATCCCCTCACTTGCCTACAACACCTATTTTTGGTCCAGCTCGTTTTGAACACTTTTAGGTCACCGCCGGTCCGACCGCCCCACATGGCCGGTCCGACCGATTTGGGACCGGTCGGACCGCCGTGCAAGGATCGGTCGGACCGCCCCTGACCAGAATACCTGTAGCTTTGTCGAAAACACGTGAAACTACAAACCGTAAACGCCATTGCCAATTGTCACATCATCCTAAGATCTGTAACATATTCCCATGAAATCCACAATCTCCCCCTTGATGAACACATTGGCAATTATCCAGAAAATGTAAGTAAGAGGTTTGAAAACGAGTTTACTCGCAGTTTTCGCACAAAGGCACAACTTGGTCCATAAGCAAGAAAAAGCAATGAACATGACCAAGCTGGCATCAGAATAGTATAGGCATGTGAGACAAGGCAAAAGTAAGCATAAAAACTTTGATTTCCAGAAAAGGGTCAAAAATTCTCACATAATGTCTATATGAAAGAACAATTGTTCAATTGACCTATGATCATTGTGAGGATAAAAGAATGCAATTCAAGTTCATAATATACAATAAGACAATAAGAATGCAACTCAAGAACTCCCCCTCACTATGATCCTCAATTTTTCAAATTTCAGTTTCTCCCTTTGTACAAACTTCTCCCCCAACAAAGAAATATATTCTCATTAACACATCTTCTCTTCTCATTTAACACATCTTCTCCCCCTTTGACAATGGATTCATCAAGGAATCACGCCTTCCTCTCATCCAGAGATAACAAATAGAAAATAAAGGAAGAAGCAGAAACAAGAGAAGCAAAAAGAGGAATATGCATGAAGTGCAATGGGTGGCTTCAATTTTGTATTTTTCAATTTTTGATTACAAGAAGCTTTGGAGATTACCCAAAAGAACAAGCTAGTATCTCTAATATTGCACAAAAAGCATATCAAGCCTGACAGCGCTAGCAAGATCATGGTAAGACATATATATCAAAGCTAAGCACAAAGGCTCAAAAGTAAAGCGAGAGATTTGATCAATTTAAGCAACGCTTCAAATTGACAAGTTCTGAGGATCCTAAAGTGAAATTGGCCATGTCAAAATGTCAAAGTGAGATCAAAAATCTAACAAAGACCACATTAAGAGTCAATCAAGTCCCGTATTGAATCATTTTGCTCAATATTTTGTAAACGCCCATTTGTCAACATTTTTCTCATTTGCATTGAATATTGAAGTTGACTAATGATCTAACTTAGTGACAAGATCCTGGACTAGGAGCCATCCACAAACTCATCCTAAGCTTCGACCAAAAGTTGATTAAAGGTATATCTTAGTAAAGAAGATCCTGGACTAGGAGCCATCCACAAACTCTTTCTAAGCTTCTCAGGGGCGACAAATCTTGAGGTTCATGTCATTTCTGACAAGCAGTCCCCATGAGATCGTCTGGTTCATCAAACTATCTCCAAGTTCATGTCATTTGACAAGCAGTCTCGTAAGAATAGTTTGGCACAATTTAAGCATAAGACAATCTTGATTTTCATTTTCACATGAGCAGTTTTAGAATCTCAAGAACACAAAAGCTCAATTAATGGTCAATTTTAGATCAAAGAGCTAACAAAGCAATTCTGACAGGGCCAATGTCACAAGAGGAGCACTAATTGCGCAACTCGCTAAAACATCCACAAATTGCAATTTCTTAATTTGAGTTGTTTAAAAGGTTCTAGCTCATATGGCAAAGACTTAGCTACACATGTAAAAGCATGATAATTCTAGCAAGTCAAAGAACTAGACATGACATTGAGCAAGAATTGAAATACAAAAGCTCCAAAGGGTAATAGGCAAAGCTTCATCAATTTTAAAAGATAAGCAGAAAATCTTATATTACAATGCATTTTTTTTTGAATTTTTCATACCACTTGTTGTATTTTTCATATGAATGCAATATGATACAATGAGATGCAATAAAAAGCCTAAAAACCTAAAAAGTTCGAAAAGATCACTAAGTTCAGAAAAAGAACAATAAAAGATCAAAAGAACAAGGAAAGATAAGAAAAAGATCAAACTCCCCCACAAACCAACCCATAAGGATAAATTACCCTAACTCGCTTCTTAAGGAGGAAAATGCGGTTTGATCTAAAGGCTTGGTAAGAATATCGCCAATTGAGCTTGGACTCTCGAAGTGCATCACAATATCACCTTTTTCAACATGATCTTTAAGGAAGTGAAATCGAATGTCTATGTGCTTAGTCCTAGAATGTTGCAATTGGGTTTTTAGCAATATTAATAGCGTAGTGTTATCACGAGAAAAGAGGAACACTAGCAAAGTTTAACCCATAATCTTTCAAAGTGGGCGTCATCCACAAAATCAAGCTCTGACAACTAGCGTGACTACATACTCCGCTTCAAAGTGGATTGTGCAATGTAAGACCGCTTCTAGAGGACCAAGATACAAGAGAAGTGCCTAGGAAATGACAGTGCACGAGGTACTCTTCCTATCTAACCGACGACCCGCAAAATCGAATCGAAAAACCTCTAATGGACAAAGTCAAGAGCAGGAATACCAAATGCCATATAAGAGGGTAGAGTGTAAATACCTGAATATGCGTTTAACGGCTTGGCGATGGGAAGTTCTTGGAGACGCCTGAAATCTTGCACAAAGGCATACGGTGAAGTGAATGTCCGGTCTCGAGGTAGTCAAATCTGAAGGGAGCCGATCATGTCATGCGGTACTCGCGTTGATCCACGACTTCTCCTTCCTCATCTGGATCCAAAACAGTCGAGGTTGCCATGGGAGTGGAAATTGGCTTGCAGTCACCCATGTTGAAGCGTTTGAGTAGATCTTTAGTGTACTTCATCAGATGGATGAAAGTTCCTTCCTTGCATTGCTTGATTTGAAGTCCCAAAAAGTAATTAAGCTCTCCCATCATACTCATCTCAAATTCCACGGACATAGTGTCGGTAAAAGTCGAAACGAGAGCATTAGAGGAACCACCAAAAATAATATCATCCACGTAAATTTGAGCAAGCAGGAAGTCATTATCACGCCTAAGAATAAATAGAGTTTTATCCACTTTACCCATTTCAAAATTATTTTTAAGCAAGAAGGTCTTAAGTCTATCATACAGCTCTAGGGGCTTGTTTAAGACCATACAATGCTTTAGATAGCTTGAAAACACGATTTGGATATTTAGGATCCTCAAAACCAGGGGGTTGCTTAACATACACTTCCTCATCTATGAAACCATTTAAAAGGCACTTTTAACATCCATCGATATAATTTAAAACCTTTTGATGCGAAGAAATGCAAGCGAGAATGCGAATGGCTTCTAGTCTAGCAACAGGAGCAAATGTCTCATCAAAATCTAACCCCTCAACTTGGCTGAAACCCTGAGCTACCAATCTGGCCTTGTTTCTAACCACAGAACCATCCTCATCTTGTTTATTCTTAAACACCCAACGGGTTCCTATAACATTATGACCACTAGGGGGTTCTACTAGGTTCCGAACTTTGTTTCTTTCAAAATTTTCTAACTCCTCATGCATGGCATTTACCCAGCTAGAATCAGATAAAGCATGTGATATATCGCGGGGTTCAAAAGAAGCAACAAAAGCCGAATGAGAGTAGAGATTTGGATCATTATACCTGGAGCGAGTGACTCGCTCATGTAGATTACCTATTATCATTCGGAGGATCTTTGTCTCTGAATGCGAAGTGGGCGCCGGGTGAGATAACGTTTCTTCGACCTCAGTATCTGCGATGATGACGATGCAGAGCCTCAATGAAGGTGAAGTAGACGTAGCAGGTTCTTGTATTAGTATGGGCGCTTCAGTAGCAGCAGATGAAGGGATGATATTAGCTTCGTCCTCATCTTCCTCCACAAAAATGCTCTCTGTCACCTGTAAATCATCTGTAGCAATAGATCTAGCTCCAGGGCTAGTCTCATCAAAAGTGACATTACAAGTCTCCTGAATAATGTTAGTCTCAGTATTAAAAACCCGAAAACCCCTCGAATGAGCAGGATAACCGAAATATCCCATCAAAAGTTCTTGATTCAAATTTATCTAAATTGCTGTCTTAAGAATAAAACATTTTGATCCAAAACTCGAAAATGCGAAAGCAGAGGGTTTTCTACCAAAACAAAGCTCATAAGGAGTCTTGCCTAAAGAAGGTCTCAAAAAGACACGATTGGCAATATGGCAAGCAGTAGCAATAGCTTCGGCCCAAAATCTCCTCGGTGTGCTATACTCATCTAGCATCGTCCTAGCCATTTCGACTAAGGTCCTATTCTTCCTTTCCACCACACCATTTTGTTGAGGGACGTGTGGAGAGGAGAAGCGATGCTCAATACCACGCCAAAGCACAAAAAGAAGCAAAAGAAGCATTTTTAAACTCCGTGCCATTATCATCTGCGAATCGCTCTCAAAGCATCAGAAGCTCGAAGCCAAGCGAAGAACAAGGTTATGAAAATAACCAAAAGCTTCATCTTTTGAAGTAAGAAAGAACACCCAAGTATATCTAGAAAGATCATCAACTATAACAAGAATATACCATTTTCCACCGACTGACCGGACTCTAGCAGGACCAACAGTATCCATATGAAGCAACTGTCACGTCCGTCGGTCATAACCATAGTCACAGAAGGGTGTGAGGTGGCAACTTGTTTGCCATACCTACTGTAGGCGCACATCAAAGATCCTTGATACTTTGAGTTTGGGCAAACCTCTCATGAGATCAAGGTTGCTAACTCGGTCGATGATCAAAACCAATGTGCCCTAAAGCGTCGGTGCCAAAGCCGTAAATCGAGAAGAAGATGTAAGCAAACATTTAAGAGATCCAAAGAAGAGATTCAAAAATCGGCTCCAAAAATTCTACCAACTCTAGAGATTCCAAACACAAGCTCACCGGTAGAATCAAGCACACGACAAGCACTTTTCTTAAAAGCAGTCTCATAACCATCATCAAGAAGTCGAGAAGCGAGAAAGGAGATTATACCTAAGCTTGTCCACAAGAGCGACATCCTTTAGAATGAATTTATTGTTCACCCTAATTGATCCTGTTCCTTCAATTCGTCCTTGTGTATCATCTCCAAAGGTGATGAAGTCATCACCGTTGCCGCGTGAAAGAGGTGAATCATTTTGAGTTTCCGGTCATGTGGCGTGAACATCCGAGTCGACGAACCACGTGTTCTTCCCTTTCCACGGTAGTCCCGAAAATCAAGGAACAAAGAGCGATGTGTCTCAATCTGGGTTAGATAAACAAGATTTAGGAATCGATCTTTGAGACACTGCGTCTCGCAAGGAGTATACAAACCGAAGTACTATCCTTGATTTCATCTAACATTCGGTTATGAGCAATATTTAAATTAACATGAGACTTAAAGCGTCCATGGGCGGTCGGCCAAGCATTGTCTTTGTGAGTCGGGCCGTGACCAAAACGGTCGGGCCGGTGACCACAGTGATCGGACCGCCGATCTGATAAATATTAGAATTAGGATATCTAGAAACATAATGATTTGCATAAGAGAAAATCATAATCCGTGTTTATTCTTTTCGGTGTTACCATGTCTCACGAAGCTCTAGGTTGCATGAATGAAATTTTATCAAAATTTTTCTTATCATTTTCAACCTACGCCAATGTAATTCAATCAAATGTCCACCTTTTTGCAATAAGTGCAATGGTACTTGGTACCACTAGAAGAAGCACCATTTGAATTAATACAAGGTTGAGCAAAACCTGCAGATTTAAAAGATATTTTTGCAGTTGGGTTTTGAATTCAATTAAACCTTTTCCAAGACTTGAATGACTTTTGGGTTTGAATTGTCTTGAAAAGAATTGAATCCTAAACCTTGCTTCTTATAAGGAGTTTTAGACTTGTCAAGAATCATGTTTAATTGTTTCTTACCTTTAGAAAATTTCTCTAATGTATCATGAAGGTAAGCATTTTCTTTTCTCAAGTTAACACAAGCATCACAAGTTTTATTCATAGATTTCTCCTTATACGAAGCAATTTCAAGCTTAAGAGTGGAACAAGAAGCACAAGTAGTATTTTCAATATTGTCCTTAAGCTTAGCATATTTGACTCTAGCAGCTTCTAAGATATCTTTGATTTCACGTTCTTTTTCTAAACATGAAGTGCAATGGCTAGAATCAAATACATCAAAAGCAATCAATTTACTAGATTCTAAACATTTTTCACAAGGAGCATTTTTAATTTCATTTAGTTCAGATCTAGCATTCTCAAGTTGTTGTACAGAAACATTATGAGCAGATTGTAACTTGGTAATTTCTGAATGCATAGCATGACAAGATAAACATTCATCAGGTTCAAGAGTCTTAGCATTTTTAAGCTCTATTTTCAGTTTGCTAATTTTTGACTCTAATTTCTTATTTTTTGTCATGACAAATTCTAGTGCTTCATCTTGACTAAGCAATTGCTCAACTATAGAATCATATTTAGCAGAAAGCTCATCATAAGAAAAAGATACCTCATCATCATCAATGTTGTCGGTGTCAGCCATGAAGCACATGCCAGTGAAGTCTTTGGCCTTCCCTTTCTTTTTGCCTTGAGGGATCTCCTCCTCCTTGTCCTCCTCACTCCCGGTATCCACATCGCTCAAGAATTGATCCTCAAAAGCGGCAAGGACCCGGTGAGCAGCCTTCACAAGCTTATTAGCCTCATACCTTGATTTGTTGAAAGGAGGCTTCTTCCAAGCTGGCTTTCCTTCCTTATGATTGCTCTTACCTTTCAGCTTGGGGCAATTTGCCCGGATATGATTGAGCTCACCACATTCATAGCATGTCACCGGACCACCTCTCTTTTTGTTTCTCACATTATTGTAGGCCCGTGTGAATTTTTTAGCTAGAAGAGCTAACTCTGTTTTAGGGATACTTTCAAGCTCCTCTTCATGAATAGCAGATAAACAAGCAAATGAAAATCCGTAAGAAGATTCAAAAGAGTCATCAAAAGCCTTTTGAGAGGATCGCTACCAAAGCTAAATTATCTTTCTTGGGATAATCAACTCTTTTAATTTCATGAGTCTTGAGTTTACTATAAAGCAATTCTAAAGTAAGACTTGAAAGATCAACATTTTCCTCTATAGCAAGAGCCTTCATCTCCCACTCCTTGGTGTTGATTGCACCAAGAGATGGGTGGCATTTTGATTGAGAATATTCAATATCAACGACTTTCATTTGATTAATTACTTTATTAAAGCGATGAAAATGTCATCGATGCTCTCTCAGACGCATCTCGAATTTATTGTATTCACGCTTGTAAACTGCTTGGCGACTTTTTGATTTGGGACGAACCTCATGATATGTTTCGAGAGTGTTCCAAATTTCATGCGCAGTTGAAAGGTTGCAAATTCTATCATATTCTTGTCTACCAAGTGCACCATATAAAAGATTCTTAGCCTTATTGTTGTTAGCCAAAAGAATTGCAGAAGCAGGTGTAGCAATTTCAGAATAACCAATGAGCTCTAACAACATCCCAAATAGCTTGTCCTCGCTCTCAAGAAAGACGCATACGATTCTTCCAATAGGCATAGTCGTGCCCATCGAAGATATGCGGTTTAGTAGAAAACTTATCCATCGCCAAAGTTCGGTGGACCGGTTAAGATCAAGATTGAACTAACAGGGCTCGATACCACTTGTTGGACCGTAAAGGCGACTAGAGGGGGTGAATAGAGCACGCTCACTTTTCACAAATTATGAACTCAATACAATTTCACTCTAGTAGCTATTAAAAAGCTATGAAGATCAATATACCAATCAAATGGAAGACTAGTATTGAATCCAATTAAACCCCTAAGCAATGCTACAAAATCAACTAAGATTGCAAAGACTCACAAGACGCGGGCGGTCCGATGGCTGGACCCAATCGGTCGGACCGATTGCGGCGGTCGACCGGCGTTATAGTTGGCGGTCGGACCGCTCAAAATCGGTCGACCGGTGATGACGGGCGGTCCGACCGCCGACTCGAACCGATCCGCAATAATAAAATCGGCCGATGACGAAGTTGCAATTAGGTGAAACTTTTGATTCTCAACTCTAATCTTTATGAAACTTTGCACACACCTTATATATGCTATTGATGACCTATTCCAATCGAATATTATGATAATTCTTGGAACGATCTTGAGCAATTGCCAATTGATTAACAGAAGGTCTAAAACCGGGCAAGAACGAAAACTTGATCCTAAAGCTTGTTCATGAGGGATTGATGATCAAGATGATGCTAGATAGATTCACACATATCACAGCAAGCTAATTCACGTGAAAGAATCAATCACAAACTCGCGGATCAAAGAAAGCCCTAAAAACACGAAATTGAAAGCAAGAACGAAAAGAGACTTATCTCAAGCAAACCTATGCTACAAGAAATCAAGCATGAGCATCAACTATTTGCAAAACACATTTGTAAATAATAGCATCACACCACAAGGCTAAAGCGCATGGACTTTAACCATTTGCAAAACACATTTGCAAATTATAGTCCCGTACTACAAAGATTATGCATGAGCATCAACTGTTTGTAAAACATATTCGCAAATAATAGCACCATGCATAGATGAGCTAGAGCAAGCATAATGATCTATCAACATATGGCTAACTCATGCTACTAGTCAAGACCCCTCTTAATAGTACAACAACCTATACTAGCAATCCAGTCTTCTAACCAAACACCAAGACCGGTAAAAGACTAGGAATACATCTTTAGCCCTAGCTAGTCATACCTTTGCCTTAATCAACTTCTCGAAGCTTGATAACGCACATCTGAACTTCAAGTCCGGGTCCTTGACTTTGGTAATAATCAACACATGATGATCTCTTTTACTTCGAGATCTTGACTCGATGCTCATCAACTCATGATGGCATCCTTCATCTCGAGTCTTGATGTGCATCAACACATGATGCATCCTTCACTTGACCTCCATCAATACATGATGGGTCTTCTCTTGACTTGATGATCAACTCATGATCATCTCCTCTTCTTGAACATCATCGACACACGATGATTCTCTTTTCTTCAAGCTCTTGATACGCATCAACACATGATGCATTTCCTTCATCTTAAATCTTGACTTGATGACGATCAGCTCATGATGTCATACCAAGTCTTCATCACCTTTGAACATAACATATTCATCCAACTCATGGAAAATTTTAGTTCCACAATATTATTATCATTAGTTACCACACCCATACCATTAACTCATAATAGTGGGGACAAGATACTATAATCTTTCCCTCTTTGGTAATTGATGATGACCACTTCAATTGCAAATAATTGAATGTAAATAAATGAGAGAACAAATGAGTACATACGAACTACACAAGTTTTATATGTACTCAAGGGTATGTTTCATAGTAGAGATCCCAAATATATGTGTGGAGAATGGAATATGGATCAATACTAATGAACTATAAAATATAGAGTTAACTCCACCTAAATATATGCATACACAAATGTGTAATAGAAATATATGCATATATTCAAGTTATACTTATGGTGGAGTTCAATCTATATTTTGGATCCGAGGAATGCATCAATATATGAGAAATATGATGTCGAATACATACCTCGTTGAATTTCACCTTTATATTCAAATGAGACTACACACTAGATATAACAATAGAAATATTAGTCTCACAAATAGATTTATCATTAATCACCAAAACACTCTATTAACTCATAATGGCGGGTCTAGATCTTTCACCAGTTAAGATCAAGATTGAACTAACCGGGCTCTGATACTACTTGTTGGACCGAAAAGACGAATAGAGGGGGAGTTGAATAGGAGCTCTGCCTATTTTTCACTTTGATCGGATTCAACACGTTTTTCTCTCCAATTGATATGAAAGCTATGAAGATCAACAAACAACCACAACATATGTCTTGGATTGAATCAAATCAAAACCCCGAAGCACAACAACCAAAAAATGCAAAAGCGCACTGGTGAACAGTACCAATGAACAATATCGGTTGTACCAGTGTTACCAAAAATAGGTATTACCAATGAATAGGCGTGGTACTACTGGACGAATAGTTAAAATTGCCTGATGAACAGGACGCAACCCGAAATCCAAATCCAAAATTGGCACAACTTTTGATCTACAATTCCAAACTTCATGAAACTCGAAACATACCTTCGCTAAGATGTTAGGAACCTATTCCACTCAAAGATCGTTAAGATCATTGCCAAAGTTTTAACTTTTTTCGTTTGAGTGAAGGTTGCTCCAAAAACTGGGCCAAAATCAAACTTTGATCCTAGAACTTGCTCGTGGGTAAGAGATGATCAAGATGATCTTAGATGCATTCCCACATATCACAGTAAGCAAGATCTCAGCAAGAAACCAAAAGAAAACTAAAGGATCATCAAAAACCCAAAATCAACAAAGAGAGAGTAATAACAAAAAGGGAGTCATCTTGATGAATCTTACTTGGATTGATTGGAGATTGGAATTGGTTTACAGTCACTCCACTATGGAGGACAAAAGCTTAACACTTGAGCACTCAATCAATCCAACTCTCTAGAACCCTAACCTCTCCTATATCTAAACACAAACTAGGGTTTCTTGAATTCAAGAGTTAGAGAGTGCACAACCAGCACCCCTATTTATAGAGGAGGCTAGTTTCTAGAGGAAGACACCTAAACGGGCTCCCGTTAAGCCCACACACAAACGGATTTCACTTGTGCATGTATTTTAAAGCGTCGTCTTCATCTACTCTTGACCTAAACCACTTCTTCTCACGCCGTCTTGCGCCACGGTTTAGCCAAAATCATTCAAGGCGATATTTAGATGAAGTTACTAAAATACCATTTTTCAATCATTCTCCAAAGACCGAGTCCAATCTTCATAAAGCAATCCCATGCTTCGCCACGTGTAGATTGATCAACGACTCTCTTTATGTCGGCAAGTCTCTTCCATCCGGCTCCTACCGAAACCACCATAGCACTTGCACCGACCCCAGTACCGCTTGATGCAACCCGTCGCACCGAACTTCCCGTTCGGTCATTCTTGTCCATTTTGCACCATGCTTGAGTCTACTGGCTTCACCGGGCATCCTCAATTATTCTGAACCTCAGCTCTTCAAGCCTAGTCCTGATCATCTTCGTCGTTGACCGTCGTTGATCTCTAAGCTTCCTGCACAACAATAGACCAAGAAATCGATTTCGGGAATAAGTTCTTCGCAACTTGACTCATGTTAGTCAAAACATGTATCATGCAACACATATGCAATGGAACCCATGAAATTGACATAATAGACAAAAATCACTGCCAAGCTGGCCAGTAAACATAGCAAAACTAGTAATACCGCCAGTGAACACCAGTCCTACCACACTACGGTAGTACCGCTCCACAATTGCGGTCTTACCAATTCTCAGGGAAGAAGAAACTCCCAAAAACATGTTCTCTGGAAAAAACATATCGCCAAGTAAAATCCGGTCATACCACGCTGCGATAGTACTGCTTCTCAAATGCGGTCATACCAATTTTACCTAGTTGAAAGGTTACGACCACCTAGTCGAAAGGGTTACGACCACCTGGTCACGCTGTGGTAATACTGTTCCTCTATTGCGGTCATACCGCTCCTCTATTGCGGTCACACTAAAATTTCTAAACTACGTTGAAAACGAGTGTTTGACAAACACTCGATACTTTTACCAATTGTATCATCATCATAAGATCGTGAACACATCCCCATGATATCCACAGGTAGTATCAAATTTTCCCATCACAACTTGCTACATTTGTGCTAGACAAGTTTATGTTTTTAGCAATTTTTGCCGGAGTTAGCACCGTGTATGCCTGGTGACGAATTTGAGAGAGCTGCAAGGGAGGAAAAGTCCGGGTGAGGTGTGAGAGTGAAGCATTGTTGGCTTGGTGCTATCGGATGTTAGCTTGTGTGTATATTGTGGCAGAAATGAAGCTTTGTGTCCGTGGTCGTGTGGGGTGTTGGCGTGCATCCAATCGACACAAATCGATGGCGGATGAAGCGTCTGAGTAGGGAGATGGCGCCGGGCGTCAGTTGCTTAGGATTCCCTATTACTTATACGTTAGCATTGTCATGTAATACTAGTTCAATGCCTGTACTTTGCTACGAAAAAACAAATTACACCAATACATTTTGTCATCGTTGTCAGGCTAGCCCTGCTGCATGCCTTCGGCTCCGCTACTACGTTTGGCCGAACTCCGCCCCAACTAGCATCGCGCCTCCACCGCTCACGCTCTAGCTGCGCTACTCACTCTCTTGATCACACCCTGCTAGCCACCTCGCCCATGCCCTAGCATGCACTCACTACCCTACACTGGTGGGCTGACGTGTGCCCTAACTAGTCCCTCAGTGCATGCCAGCATGACGCTGCCTCCTCGTGGCCTTCTTTGCCACCCACCCAGGAAGGCCATGACGCTGCCCGTGGGATTGCACACTGTACAGTATAAAATTTTCATTGTCCATATATTTTGAATACATTAAAAGCATATGATAGACCAGAGATAAATTTCTCGATCAACTGGTGACTCTTGAAATTTGTTTAACTGGCCAAAATTTTGGGACGATGAGATTTACAAAGTTGGTATGGTTGCACCATTGCATGCATCCATGCATTGCAGCGACGAGATCAAATTATAACTTGCATGGCTGCACAACTACAAACATGCATATCTTAATAAATCATAGATCTATCCTGAAAGTCATGGACATCATGTATGTGGTTATTGCCTTAACATCTAAATGAAATAATAGACAAATCTCATGCATGTCGTTGTGTATGACGTCCTCGAAGAACATCTACATAGAACAAGGACATGACGTGGGGATACCTAATCTCTGCCAACATGCACCACTGGCTGCGCCCGCGCACCATATCCCTAGCCATGCTGCCTGCGCCCTAGCCGTCGTGCTTGACGTCGCCGCATCTCTGTGCAATTGTAAGTGCTCCGCCAGGACGACTCCTTTGACATGTTCCTCTCCAGTGATTGCGACGGTAACTGTGTGTTCCGCATCAGCGACCTGCAGATGCTCTGGTACAACCGCCGCATCGCTGGGATCACCTGGTCCTAGTCAATCTACGCACTAGAGGGCGTAAGCGTGAAGGTGTTGTTCGTCCGGATCAACATCAAACAGGTCGACCGTGCGGGTGACCAACTTAGCTTCCTCGCCAGCCAGCTCACTCTCGGTGTCAGGCTACTAGATAACTTTGCCGAGAGCCCATAATGCCACTACGGCTTCGAGTTTGCCGAAGCCCACAACGACGGTGACACCGTCGCGAAGCTCTTGATCCGTGGGCAGCATACGCTAGCCAAACTCAAATTGGATGTAGACCTAGATATAGTTGGAGATGAGATGAGTTTGTTGGGGTTGTTAAGAGATTTGTTTTGAGTAGTTTGTTAGGAATAGATAGGGAAGAGAAGGAGCCGCGAGAGAAACGCTAGCCCATACGGGCGGCTCGCTTTGACGCAGATGGGATGCAGAAGGGCGTGTGTGTTGGGCCCATATGGTGGCGCCAAAATATTGGTGAGGGAAGGGAAGTGGAGAACGCATAACTCACCACCACTATATTCTTTTTAAGTTGTAAAGATATCCGTGCTTAATCGCTAACAAGCCGATACTGATTCCTCAACAACCACGTAAGCCAAGTGAAGGGCGAATGGCAGACAGAGAGGGGAGTTCATCGACAGAAAATGGGAACGGGTCGGTCCTTCCAATGGACAAGAATTTGGAAGTTTTCATGCCCGAATAAAATTAAGCATTTCTTATGGCGCCTTGCACACAATAGTTTAGCATTGAGGGTGAATATAAGGAGGAGAGGGGTGACTCTGGATTCGCTTTGTCCAGCTTGCCGAAGATTTGATGAGGATGGGGGCATCTATTATTTTTTTCCCCATGCAAGGAGGTTCAGAAATGTTGGAGTTATCTTCAGTTGGAAGATGTTCGTTTCACGTTGAGCCAATGCAGGAGTGCGAAAGAAATGGTAGATAATCTCTTCAGACTGGATGTTAATCCAAGGTTGCAAAGCTATAGTGCTTTTGTGGTGTTGGTGGGATAGCAGGAACAAGAGCAATGCCGGCGATAGTAGAAAGCAGGTGGAGGAAATTGTGTTTCTTGTTCAACAACACACTCATGAATACTCAAAACTTTTTGTTGAAGAGGGTGGAGAAAAAAATAAGACCCGGCCAGTAGGGAGATGGGTGAAGCCGCCAAGAGGCAATCTCAAAGTAAACGGATGGGGTTTCGCTGTCAGAGACGAGAACGGTAACATTGTCTTTGGCTTGAGCGGGCCGAAGCAGATCTGCACAAGACGCTTTGCATGTGGAGGCGGGTTTTGCAGGGCATCAGATTCAGAAGTGTGAGCGAGCACTGGATGGGGGATATCCTGGTGGAGACGGCTGCGTCAAATTTGGTAACGGAAGTTCAGGGTGCGTTGATTGATTTTGCTCCCGCAGGAGCTCTTTTTCGGGAGATTATGCTCTTAAACATTAGTAATTGTCAATTCGAGTACTGTGCCCGTACATGGAATAAGCTAGCTCGTGAATTGGCTAGTCATGGTGCTAGTCTGGGTGAATCTCCGTCAGTCTGTTGGACGGATGATTTCCCTGATTTCGTAAGGCGTTCGGTGGCCGACGATTTGTCGGGTCCATCCATCTCAAAAAAGAAAAGAAAAAGAAAAAGAAAAACCATTGAACCACCTTGCTATGGACGTGCGGCCCAACATTCTGCCTGGCGCAGCCCAATTGAGCACATTAACTAGGCCATATCAATTCGGCCTCTAGTTGATGGGCTGGCTAGCACGGTTAAAAGTTAAACCCAACCCTGAAGTGCCTTGCCTGACTCGGTTCCCAGAGTCCAAACGCGAGCCAGATCCAGCCGCAAAAAACCAGCAGACGAACCACCCAAACCAAGCCATGGATCCCCTCGCCGTGCTCCGGGACTACGCCGCCCGCGGCGACCTCGACAAGATCATCTTCTCCGGCGACGACATCCTCTTCGGCTCCGACTACTCATTCCCGGCCGGAACCCCCACCGCCTTCACCTCCAAGCAGTCCGGCCGCCCCTACCCGCTCTCCGCTGCCGTCTTCCTCGCCCAGCACAACGACCTCAAGCACACCGACTTCATCCAGGCAGCCCGCCTCCGCCGCATCCCGCCCGTCTCCCTCCCGGACCGCAAGACCTTCCTTGACTTCCTCCGCTTCGGCCACCACTCCCTCCCCTCCGACCCGCTCCTCCCCTCCTCCCTCCCTTCCTTCCCGCAGGAGCCCCAGCCGCCGCCGCCCGAGGACACCCCCGCCGATGAGGCCTCCCCCGGTGCCCTCATCCGTTCGCTCGAGCGGCCTCTCAAGGACCGCAACGCTCTCCTCGACGCCCGGGGCCGCGACTTCCTCGCCGTGCTCCAGAACGCCGCGCGCCGCGAGGACGACCGCAAGCACAACAAGGACAACGCGCCCTCCTCCGCCCGCCACGAGCCCTCCGCGGCCACGGTCGCTCTGGCGAAGCCCAAGGTGGACAAGGCCCTCGGCGACGGGTTCGTGCCCATCATACTAGTGCCCAGCGCGTCGCAGACGCTCATAACGATCTACAACGTGAGGGAGTTCCTGGAGGACGGCGTGTTCGTGCCCAGCGAGGAGAGGATGCGGGCGATGAAGGGGAGCGGGAAGCCCGAGTGCGTCACGGTGCAGAAGAAGCTGATTCGCGGGGATAGGGCCGGCGCGGCTGGGGCTGCGGTGGCGTTTGAGGTGAGGGACAAGCCGGCTTCACTCAAGGCGGACGATTGGGCGCGGGTGGTGGCCGTGTTTGTGCTCGGCAAGGAGTGGCAGTTCAAGGATTGGCCCTTCAAGGATCATGTAGAGATCTTCAACAAGGGTAAGGAGTTCTTGCTTTTTTTTTTACTAGTACAGGGTAGTGGTGTGCTTGCATTTGTGATTTGCTTGAGTAGCCCATAGTTCATTGTGCTTGAGAGCTAGAGGAAAGAAGCACGTCAATGATTGAATCTGTTCAAGATTTTGGTACCGAGGTTCATGGATTTTTTTAAGAGAAAAACAAAATGTTTGGTCAGCATTACAGGATAGGGTTATTTTGCTATCGTTTTTTATAGCTAGATGTGTTAAATGCTTACCTTGTTTTCGCAATTAGTATTGGCAAGAGTATAACTGTTGCTGTAGTGTCCAATGCTGCTTCAGTAATGTCACTGGAACATGTACTAGTTGAATTTCTCTGTTTGGCCTTTTCAGAAGATTTAAGGTTAATGTCACCTGCTAATGATTAAATATTATGGCTCCCGCTAATGGAGCCATACGGTTTCAATCTGCCTCTTGGGGGAAATGATCAAGTCCATATGTAAAATCAATATGTTTGGTTGTGACATATATTATATAGCTATTGAACGTTACTGCAAATTTACTTCATCTTGGTCATTGTGCTGGACATGTTTTCTCATTTAGCGGGAAATTGTGTTACTGCATTTCAAGACATGGTTATGTAACTTGCTGGTAAGATAATGCTGTTTTGGCTGCAAAGTCAATTTTTAAAATGCTCTGTTTCTCTTCTCATGCAGCATTATTATTTACACTATGTGCGTGGCTTAACATCTTGAAACTTGTCTCAGTTATTGGTTTATATGTGCGCTTCGAAGATGATAGTGTGGAGGCAGCCAAAGTGGTCAAACAGTGGAATGTGAAAATCATATCTGTGAGTGTGGGATGAATTTGAAATTTGTCTCGGTTATATTCGAATTCAATTTTGCTCTTGCTTACACCTACTCGACTGTCGGACTGTGTTATGTTGCAGATAAGCAAAAATAAAAGACATCAAGACAGAACAGCTGCCCTTGAGGTATGGGAGCGGCTGGACGAATTTATGCGGGCACGCACATAATTGAAGCGTCCTGGGTATCATAACTGCATGATCATGTAAATCGTCTTTCCCATTTTTACTTGAAATGAAGATCCTGAGTTTTGTTGAATTCCATTAACTCCTAGGACTGGATATCATGTGTTGTCTAAATTTTAAATGTTTTCTCAGCGACCCTATGTAGGATAAATGGTTTACTCCCTATGTACTAATCGATCATAGATCATTTGGTGACCTAGTCTTTAGCTCACCATTTTTTGTATGTATTTCACTGGAGCTAGTGATTTAGTAGGCCTTATGTCGAAGTTTGAGTAAAAGTAGAGCTTGTAATTCACATGGGTAATTTAAGTTGTTGGCTTCTTGCTACACTAATTGTAGGAAGAATTCAGATATTGTATCAACTATCAACTACTAGCATCTTGGCATTGTTAACTGATTTAGGAACTGTTTGGCATTTGTGGACAAAAAGTTCATGTTGGTCACCATCTGTTGTTTTTGTGATGATGCTCAAGGATTTGTTAACTGTACTCTGTACTATGCTTTTTACCCTTTTCCTACTGTGCTGATAGTTATGTTTTGCCTTTATGCAAGTTAAATTATGATTCATTCCAACTGCTTGCCAGAACTGAGTCTGTAAAATCATTGAGCTTTATAATTTCACTATCTGGTTGGGATTCTTATAATTAACCAGACATTCTTGATTATCTGCTGGTGGTGGCAACTGGGTTAGAAATTATACAAGTACGTAATTCTTCAGACTATATCTGTTAATTGTTAGTTTGTGGCCCTGCATTTTGCTAAGGATCTTAACTTTACCTATTTGTAGTTGGGGGCATGGATATTTATTTATCCGGATTATGAATGAATTTAGTCAAGCTTTTTCCAAACGTTATCTCACCCCTCAGTGACATTTGCTTCTTAATGCCAATTTTCAGTCACTGTTATATATCCAAATGTCATGTTAAGTGATGGAGGTGGACTTTATGCTGATTGAATTATTGACATGCAGAACAGCCATCCCAAGATCCTGATTTAACCTCATATCTCTCGGTGACAGTAGATGGCCGAATGAGATGGCAGGAACCTACATGCCTCCATCCATGGGAATTTGTAACTTGTACATTTCGCTCGCTAAGCTATGATGTACTCTATTTATTTGTAACATTTAACTGCAGAATTATAACATGGTGTTACTTTATCGCAAGGATTTGTTGGAGATAATGTTGTTATGCACTTGTCAATTGTCATGCATTTTCTAAGAACGTACGTGAAAAATGTCGTCATGTTAGGTTTATCCAAAAAGGGAAAAAAAAAACTTTATCTGCTTCAATTGTTGTTATCAACGTGAGGTATGAACTACGAAGCCATCAGGATTGGAACTCCAGAGCATTTGCATTTGTTTTGCTACAACATATTTTTTTAATTTCATCATCGTATAGTAAGGTGCAGTCTGGATCTGTGCTGTATCATATGGTACATCAGTACATTCCTAGTGATAAATTGCAATAATTAGCGGGTTACACATACATGGTTGAAACATAAGCAAGAAACAGAGTGATCGATACGGTGCCAGCAGCCGTGTCCCAGGAGTTTCGTGCACCTGCTGAATGCAGCAATTCTGGGATCTTTGATGCAACCTGTGAAGCAGTGTTTGATCCATCGCCTTCCGGCGTAACCTGTCCTGGCGCCGTCACAACGGCAGGGGAATCGTCGGCTGGTGCCGGTGGTGCCTCCGACACATCTGAATCGGCCGGCGTGGTCGACGGTGTGGTTGCAGGAGCGGCGGGAGTAGCTGTCGGAGTCGTTGCAGGTGCCGTTGTTGTGGCCGACGGCACCGGGGCGGTCGGAGCCAATGGGGTAAGCGGAGGCGCGGTATTTGTCACTGGTTAATCAGCATAAAGAAACTGTAAAGCTCCATCTCCTTTTAAGAATGTTGTCAGTAAAAACCAGTAAATTGACCAAGATCAGGTACCGTCGCATGGGTTGCTGGGCAGGTTGCAAACGTTGGGGATCATGGCCTGGGCTTGGCCGAGGAACAAGCCGAGCGGGCTCGGCGCGATCTTGGACACGGCGCAAAGGCAGGGCCCCTGCGACTGGAAGAAGGCCTGGAGCTGGGAGCAGCAGGAGGACAGCGTCGCTGAGCCGACGCCGAAGACGTAGCCAATGCACGGGGACAGGCTGATCGGCGCCGGCGGGCAGTTGGGCATCGTCAGCGACGTGGGCTGCACCGTCGACGATGTCTGCGCTGAACACGGCGCGCAAAGCGTCGCCGCCACGATGACGAGCGCGAGACATACTACCTCGACCCAGTGCCGAGCCATCGGTAACGGTGTGGATTAATTCACGTTGAGTTTAAGTGAAAAAGACGACGATTATGATGAGTGGAGGAAGAGCTAGCATGCAAGAGGAGGCGGTTTATACCGCGAGCTGTTGGGAAAAACGGGACGTGAGAGGGGGTGGAGGGATTGAGAAGAGTGGCAGGTGGATGGGCCGGTGTATCTAACTAACCTGCTTTGCTATCTGAGACTCTCAGTCGTGTGTTGGTTTGCGAGTGGCTTTCTTTTCGAGGTTTATCGGTGAACTGATCGGAGAATGTTGTGCGTCCACGTACGGGGTCTGCCTCCGTGAGAGGCCGCTGCTTGCTGCAGAATTTGATCATGTGGCTACTATTCTACTACATACTACAGCGCTCTGCTTTGAGCTCATCTTGGGTTGGTGATCAACTCGGTTGCTTTTCATGTCTGCTGTGCCTTTCAAGTATGTCCGTGGGATGTTGGTTAAAGTCCAGAGCTTGATCTGAGCCTGTAGCTAGAACTGGAGAACAATTGAACAAACACCAGTTGCTCTGGAGGCCGGGCTTGTTTCAATTCTAGTATTATGGTTGGCCACTAGAAATCAAAGAAAACGTTGCTGCGAGCTAATGATTCTGTGGACGTTCTTATGTTCTTTTTCTGAGGGGAACAGTTTCACTGGGCATGTCTTGTTAAAAGTTAAAAACAAATTGATTTTTTCATTAACGTTTCTGGAGGTTTCTAGAGTAGGTTGGTGGCGTGTGTTGGATGCATCGATCATGCGTGTGTAATTACCCGCGGCGCAAACGGTATTCCTCTCTTTCTCTCTCTGCATCGAATCGATCGGCGTCGAGTGGCTGCTGTAAAGAAATCGGGGTCAGGTCAGACAGATCTGGTTTACAATGGACTCTTTGTTCCTCCAATAGATAATATAAAATAGTATCTCCAACTATTGCACCGAAGAACAATATAAAAAAAATCAAAATTCTCATCGTATTTATGTATTCAATCTACTATTTTGTTCTTATATTCTTACATTATTCTTACGATTCTAAGTTTGTGTACGAGTTAATCGCTTGAACTGGACTCGTCAGCGACAGTTTCTCAAATGTTATCAGCACGATCGACTCTGACCTACCTCTAAACCTACTCTACTCGGATCGAAGGGTAATCGTCGTAGCACGACACTTCTAAATCGAATCGTATTTTTTAGATCGCTTTCAATTCTGCAAATTTGGCTTTCTAGATTTTTTTTTTCTACGGTGCAAATCCGCTCTAATCCACCACGAGTCAACTTGAAGTCGTTGGCCAAGCCAATTGGTGGGTTGCATGAAATAGTAGATGACGATTGCACTGTAGTTTGTAGATTGCAAATTCCATCTAATATCTGCTAGCCGACTTGCAGTCGCCGACACAATATTGATCAGATAATTGATTGAAATAGGGATTGTTGATTGCACTATTTGAATGAACAACAAAAAAACAAAAATATAATCACACGCCGCCTACCGGCCGCCCGCATGCATCGTGGCGATGCGGCTGGAGGCATGCCACCAGCGCCGAAGATGGAGCCGTCTCGCCCGCGACGGCGCCCTAGCGCTGAAGCCACGTCGGCGTACCGTTGGCTGCGAGCCGCCTCCTTCGTCCTCGCGGGGCGCGCCGCTTCCTGCGTGGACGCCACCCTGCACAATGAAAGGGGAAGGGGTAGCGCCGCGCCGCCGCCGCGCAGCACCACCACCACCTGCCACACCGCCCTTTGGCCCCGTAATGCCACTTGCATGCGGCCCCACACGCCATCGGCTCTGCACCGCGTGTCATCGCGGCAACCCGTCGCCATGTGACACTCCAACAAATCGCGCCCGCATGCACCCCCGGTCGGCGCCCGCGCACCGCGCGGGCCGCCTCATCACCTACTTGCGATCGCCGCCACAACGCACGCCTCTGCGCCATAGCGTTGCGCGCGCAGCCGCGCATGCAACGCCCTCGGCTGTCCGCTGCTACCGACGCACCGCCGCGTGTGGAAGCGAAGGCCGCGCGCAAAGACTGCAGTTCGCCTGCGATGTCGCCGCCACGCTCGTCACGCGCGCGTTCGAGCCGACGTCGCCCTTCTATCTGATCGTCGTCTTCTGCCGAAGCTATTGCGCGCGCCCACGCCTTGTGCGCCTCTGCACCGAACCGCACGGTCGCTCCCTAGCGCTCACGCGGCCGCCGAAAGCCGGCCAAGACGGTCGCGCCGTCTTCATCAGCGAAAGCCGGCCGAACCGCCGCCCGCGCTCACCGTGCATGCCCCCAGCCTTGCACCACCGGCTGCGCGTGCCCTCCGTGTGCGTAATGCACGCCAACACCACAATGACGACGCTAGGGGAAACCCTAGTGCTAGGTATAGCCGCTCGGTTTGGGCCGGCATGGACCAAGAAATTAATGGGCCCAGCCATGGAAAATTCCGGGAAAGGGAAAAGAAATAATAAATCGAGAGAAAGAAAAATCTCGTTTTTTGCAAAAAAAAAAGGTCGGCGTAGTTCTAAAAATTACGAGAATTTTTCGCGTACAAGAAAATTTTGCAGAAACCCCCTGGAGTTGGGAAATTTATGAGATTTTTTACATTCTTGCAGAATAACCCCTCAGAAATTAAAAAATTACACGAATATTTTCTCAAAACTGAAAAATTAACGGTTTAGCCCCCTGGAATTGAGGAATTTGCCAAAAAATCATGTTCCAACAGAAAAGGGCATCAAGAATTTAAATTTTGAAATTTTTTAAACTTTTGAAGCATGTTCAATTTTGTTATTATTATTTCTATGCAATTTATGGATTGTATTTACTATTTTGATTATCTGTGATTATTTATATTGCTTTTAATAACTAAAAATAGCAGTGAATCATGAAAAATGCATAGAAAAATTTAGTATCACGAATCGGGAGTTCGAAGAGCATTATGAGAATTTTGCAACGATTTTATACAAATTAGCAGCATCAATTTTATGAACTATTTGCATGAATATATAGATGACTGGCATCACGAACCGGGAGTTCGAAGAGCTAGCCCAGCATTGCCAGAATTTGTACAAGTCTTCAATTCTGTGGAAAGGTAATCACGGATGAGTAGAAGATTGAGAAAATTCTCTCTACTTTTCACCCCGAATGTGGTGCAATCTGCACACAACTATCGTCAAGACGGCTACAAGGAGTATGCCGAATTGATTGATATTATGCAACTTGTGGAAGCTCAAGATGATATCCTAGGGAAGAACTGCATCTCACAGTCGCCTAGTAGTAATGTTGACCATGAAGCCAATACAAGCAGCTACAAGGTGAGGAAGCCTCTCACAAAGGAGAGGGGTAAGAAAGGTAAGATCGTAGGTCACGCGTTATTAATGCTTTCCAGTGAAGTTGACACTGGTGTAGGTAGCTCCAGGCAAATGTCCCTCTTGGGCCACTGGTTGAATGTTCTAATGGCTTACCCTAGAGTCACGACCTCGTCATTTGGGGGCATCTGCATCGGGACGACCTCAAAATTGGCATGAACACCATCCAAATTGACTTTTGCAAAACCCGACGCTAGATTTACACCATGCACCAAGGCCCCAGCACCGAATTGATACGCCTGGCCCCAAGCAGCATCCAGGGCAAATAGATGCATATCTCACTTAGAGCTTGCACTTCGTAGCCACCAGGATAACGATACAAAATTAGCTACTCCAACAGGCCTATCAATGGATCGAGCATTCTAGAGATAATAATTATTACCAGGATGTCATAGATAGGAAATATATCATCGCTTTCTCAGGTAGGGTTGGACGCGCGGCTACTCCGACGGTTAGGGGGCTGGCTAGCACAGTAGCGGCAGGGGGCTTGCAACTGATTTATCCTAAGACTTTCCTCAATGCTCTCTATCTTTTGTCGCATCTCATCTCTAATGGCATCAGTGATCTCCTCTCTAAGGTATTCACAAATCTTCTCTCGTAGTCATGCATCGTGCTCGGCTTTAGCTTTCTTCCTACTCTGGTACGCTTCGGAGTCCTCTAAGAATCCATATTTCCATAGAGCATAAAGACCAAGGTCTCTCATGTAACCCAGGTGCTCCTTATTTTTCAAGACCGCAGAGAGTATATCTCTCTCCCTGACTACCTGGAATGAGCCTTAGGAAGATTCTGCACTCAGCACTTCCTAGTTCGATATCTTACCAGTGTTGGGATGCTTCCTCGTCTACAGAGTTTGAAAAGGAGTGCAGATCTTCACTAACAAACAGCCGGTGTATTGTGCAATCTACTCAAAACTAATACACTAGATCTTATAGCCTCTTAGGACTGGGTAATTGGATATTTGGACCAAAAGCAACTTGGCCCAGTTTAAGTGTCCTGCTAATTGCTGCAGCTGCGCAACAGATCGTCCCAGGCCAGTACAAATACGGGCCGGATAGAGGCCGAAAGACCCCCCAACGTTGACCTGATCGATTCATTTGGATCCTGTTTTAATTTTTTATCCCCCTTCGGGATCAAACATTGGTGCACCGAGTTGCCAGGTGATGCGTTCTCCAATCTCTACCGGTACACTCGCGTCTGCACGCCTCTTAAAGCAAAAAAAATATTGTTGTTTCGTGCACCGCGCATTGCACGACGCACTGTAACAAGATTTCGAAAATATCTTGCCTTTGCTTTCCCCTCTCCCGAGAGCAAGCACGAGCACAGGAGAATCCCACCACCACCCCCACTCACGTGCCGGGTGTCCTGCCCCGCATCTCCGCCGTCCAATGGGACAGTTGGCCGGTCCCCACGGAAACGGACGCACTGGATCGCTCCGCACCGCGCGCCGGACGCGCCTGGCTTTGGCTTACACTCGCCTCCGCCTATATAACCCCCCCACCTTCTCCTCCACTGCCTCTCTATCCAGAGCCTTCCGCGCCACACCAACTCGCCAAGCAAAGCCCTAGCGGTAGGAAGCGAGAGCTAGAGAGACCCCGCCCATGGAGCGCCCAGGCGTCATCCTCCTCCTGGTCGGCCTACTCGCCGCCGCCGCAGCGCCTGCGGCCGCCGCCGCCGTCGCGGTGCAGCCGGGGGGCTCGTGCGAGCCGTCGATCCTCGCCACCCAGGTCTCGCTCTTTTGCGCGCCCGACATGCCCACCGCGCAGTGCTGCGAGCCGGTGGTGGCCTCTGTCGACCTCGGCGGGGGCGTGCCCTGCCTCTGCCGCGTGGCCGCCGAGCCGCAGCTCCTCGTCGCCGGGCTCAATGCCACCCATCTCCTCACGCTCTACACCGCCTGCGGAGGCCTCCGCCCCGGAGGCGCACGCCTCGCCGCCGCCTGTGGAAGTAGGCAACGCTTGCTCTCTTCGGATCCGGAGCTCGCTTTGCGTTTTCCTCTTGCTTTTGTTGGTTCCGCCTTCCGAGAGATCCCAGCGTTCTACTTTCTGGTTTGCTTTGGTTTTCTTGCGGGTTAGTGGGATAGTGCGTGTCGAGTTCTCGTCGTTTGTCGTGGCGAGCGACTCATACGCCTTGGTGCTCGTTTTGTTGAACATCTGTTGTTTGGTATATTTTCTACTGGATTTTGGTTCTGCTTTTGAGCAAGTTCATCGCTGGGCACTGCTAGTCGGGCATAGTTCGATGAGATATAGCAGTGACTCGCACGACTTCCTATGATTTATTCGTTCTCTTTGGTTTCGGGGGTTTGATAGTGTCTGCTTCTGTTCGGATCTACTGCAAAAAACCCTTCTCGGGTTTATGCTTACTTTCTTATGTGAGATCCAGCGCCGTGTGTGGTTTTCCCTTAAGTTTTCTGCCATTTTCGTTCCGTTCGTTGGACTTGCAGCTTCGGTTTGCTCTCGTTCTACCGTAAGATTTCTTGCGGTTGAGATCTATCTCTCGCTCTGCGAGAGTTTAATATCGACAAACACCGTGGTTGTGAAGCCGTAGTAATCTGTTTCCTCGCCTAGTAATTTGTCGTCGTTTCCTTGTCTCGCTGCTTGTTCTAGTTCCCTTGGTGCTTTCCGGCCCTTTCATGGCCGTGGCCGCGCTGTTCTTCTTGACGATCTTTACGCGGCCCCCATCATGGTATGGGAATCGGCAATAGTTTTCTCGCGCGTTCTGTGCGGTTTAATTACTCTTTGCCGTTCTAGTACTTGGAAACCAGAGAGCATGTTTGCCCTATGCATGTGCAGCATCTTGTGTGTTCTTGCCGGTTCTGAGCCGTATGGGATCTGCGCTTGCGCAGTACGTATTTCTTGGTCAAGAACGCTTAATTTGCGGTACGATCTTGCCGTGCTTTTTGGTTCTGCCTCGTCATGTGTTTTCAGCTCATCTCTTACTTTTCTACTCTTTAATTTCTCTGTTGGATGCTTCTGCTGCACCTCCCCTTGCTTGTGATATTTTCTTTCTTCTGCTCGATCTCTCGGTGTTGATCCTATCTCTGAGAGTACTTCTCTGCAGTTTTTGTACCCTTCCTCTTTACGGAAAGAACAAAAAGGAGGGGTTAAATCGCGCTTCCTGTTCGTCGAATCTTTCCTTGCCGAAATTTTCTTTGGCGGTTTTACTTTCTGTCAGAGTCCTGATCCCTATGCATACGGCTTTGCTTTTCTTTTTTCTTTTTTTTTTTTGCACTAGCTTGACTCTTCCCGTACGTGCTAATTCAAATCATATGCGCTGAGTTGAGATTTAGGGTTGTTAATTTCACTCGCATGATGTCTTCCGTTCCAATCGCGTCAAAGTTTTGCCTTCTTTATGGAGCAACTGGTCTCTGGAGCCTGCTCTGAACTGATAGCTGGCTTCTGCTGCCTTCACAGAAGAAGTCTTCCAACAATACCCCTCAGCTTTTCTGCCATTTCACTTGCCTGCCACTGTTTCCTTGGGGCGCACGTAATGACGTCAGTGTCCCACTACAGTATAGTACTTCTAAAAAACGAGTCTGCCCTTCCAGCATATTTCGCCTATGTTTCGAATTTTGAATTCCGGCGATTAACTTGATCTCTCTCTGTATTTTTTTTCCTGAGAAACAATTAACTTGAGCTGACTCAGTGACTTGGACTCGTGCAGGTCCCGCGCCCCCGGCCGCCGTCGTCAGCGCGCCGCCCCCCTCCGCGCCTCGCCGCAAGCAGCCCGCACGTACGAACCTCTCTGCCCCCTCCTCTGCCTTGCTGTTACTCCCTGCTACTTTCATATGTTGCTCCTCAGTTACATGGTTCGAGCACAAAATTCTGGTCTAATGTGTGGCAGAAGCTTATTTGATTCGTAGAATTGACTGTTAATTGGGTGGGTTTGATTGGTAGATTAGTAGTTTCGGTTGGTGTAGGATCGGATGCTTCAGAGTCTTGTTGGATTGGTTCGGTTTCACTGGTCCGGCTGCTGTGTGATTCTAATCTTCTGTTTCTCTGTGTCGGGGGAAATCATGCTTAGCCTTGATGTTTGCCGCGTTGTTGTGTGTCGTAATTGGTGGAAGTTTATGATTGATTTGTTTATCTCTGGGTCTAATTAATTAGCAAATTCTTCAAAACCTGAAGTAATTTTTTTTCGTGCAATTGAATGTTATACTTGCTAGTTGGTAATTGAGATGAAAATGGACTATGATCGTTAGATGTGAAATTGTAAGTTCGTTTCCCGATCTGTTGATTACATGTATGTTCATTTGTTGCTTAAGGTTGGTTTATGTCCTTTGATTAATGTGGCGCGCGCGCGGTTTCGATTTCGCAGGCGATGCACCCCCGCCGCCGCTGATGACCGAGAAGCCGTCCCCGCCGCCTCAGCAGCACGACAGCGCAGCCCACGGCAAGGCCATCCCCACCCACCCGGCCACTCCTCCGCTCGCGCCGGCTGCTGCTGCACCCCCGCCACCACACTCCGGCTCAACGTCCCAGATCATGCACCTCCACGCCGCCTCGCTCCTCCTCGTCATCACCGTCCTCATCGCCCTCCACGACGACTACGACTGAGGCTCTCGGCCGCCCCCTCCCCCGGCAGCCAACCATCGCCGGTGCCCGACTATGATTCAGTAGTAGTACTCATCTTGTTCTGGTTCATGCTTTTCGCGATTTAGGTCTGAAGCCCGAAGAAGACGGTCGATGTTGATCCAGTAGCAAGATTTTGCTTTGTGTTGCAGGATTTCTATATCGTACGTAGCTTTAATAGTAGTAGTAGTACGTTCATGTCTCCTCGATCGCGTTGTTTCTGAAGTGTCCACCGTTTGTGTGTCGAGCACAAGGCGTGGTCGAGGAGAACATTGTTTTTGTTTGCTTCCTCTAGTTGTTGAACCATTTTATGTGATCCCAATGGATATGGATGCAGCTTCGTTTTATAATGATCTCAATGGATATGGATGCAGTTTTGCTTTCTGTTGCTATAATGTTTCTTGCTCTGCTATATTAATTCCTGTGTGTGGAGTGCAGTTTAGCATTGTGGTGTTAAAATGCTTCTTGCTCTGCCTTGTTTATTCCTCTGTGGAATGCAATTTGGCTTTCTGCTTCTTTAATGCTTCTTGCTCTGCTATGTTAATTCCTTTGTGGAATACAGTTAGCTTTGTGCTGTTATAATGCTTCTTGCTCTGCCATGTTGATTCCTCTGTGCGTTTCTATGGTGCTTGGTGCCTGCCTTCATGCCTTGTATATGCTGTGGGCAGAAACTGTATTGATAAGTGAGAGTCCATATGCATCACCGGCTATCACTACTATAAAACAGGCTATATAAAACGTCTCATCACAGATGGTTCTTTGAAACCGTCTGTGATAAAATAATCACAGACGGTTCCAAGACGAACCGTCTGTAATATGTAGATACTTCACAGACGGTTCTAACCACGAACCGTCTGTGATACTAGGAAAATTCTAAACCATGGTAAAAATCCAAGTTATGGTAAAACCCTAAAATTACATATGATTTTATACAAAAACCGTTTGTGATGAATATCTCATCATAGACGGTTCGTATTAAGAACCGTCTGTGATGAGACGCTTATCATTGACGGTTCATGACATCACAGACGGTTTTTGTATAAAACCGTCTGTGATACTTTTGTTTTGTTGGGCAGGAAAACGAAAAATTGCACTTAATGGGCAGGCTGCCGAAAATCTCTCTATATTAACAGAGTCCTTCATCTCTTCCTTTGCCATCTCCATCTCTGTCCCGCCCTGACCTTGCGCTCCGGCCTCCCCCGAGCTCGTCACCCGCGGCCTCCTCCACCACCTCGCCCCAGCCTTGTCGTCGCCGGCCTCCCACGACCTCGTCGCCCCCGAGCTCCTCTACTTCGTCGCTCCGTCCTCCCCTGAGTTCGTCGCCCGCGGCCCTCATCGTCGCCGGCCTCCCATGACCTCGTCACCCCAGCCTCCTACAACCTCACTCTCTCTACTCCCCCCTTTTGCTCTGTGATGTGGATTACTACTGTGATGTGTTAGTGCTCCGTGAATGGATTGAGTTGATGCTACTGTGATGTGGGTGATGCATGCCGTGTTATTTTTAGTGCTCTGTGAATGGATTGAGTTGATGCTATTGTGATGCTGTGGCTACTGTGGGAAAGCTAGCGAAAATTTCAATCCGAAAATCCATATCAGATTCATTCGCGAGGCTCGGGACGAAGTGAAAATCCGTTTTCGTTTTTTTTTTGCCATAGAAAAAACTATCATAGACGGTTCGTGAATAGAACCGTCTGTGATAGTCTGTTTTCACAAACGGTTCTATTCACGAACCGTCTGTGAAAATAGACTATCACAGACGGTTCGTGAAATAGAACCGTCTATGAAAACAGATTATCACAGACGGTTCATGAATAGAATCGTCTGTGATAGTTTTTTCACAGATGGTTCAAAAATCGTCTGTGATGACCTCGTGTCATCATAGACACAAAAATTCAGACGGTTCAAAAACCGTCTGTGATGATGGTTTAGAACCGTCTGTGATGAGGTTTTGTGTAGTAGTGTATATTGGTAAGAAAGAAAGATGGGCTTTGTAGGATGTGTATTGATTACATAGGATTTAAGGCACAAACAGTAAAGAATAAATTCCCTATACCCGTAATAGAAGATCTTCTTGATGAGTTGAATGGAGCTACTATTTTTTCAAAGCTTGACCTTAGATCAGGCTATCATCAAGTAAGGATGAGAGAAGAAGATGTACACAAAACTGCCTTCGGGACCTATACTCTACATGTGGAATATTGAGGTATAAGGGAAGAATTTATGTGGGAACTGGTCTAACTCTGAGAAACAAGATAATTGAATCTATGCATGCTTCATCTATTGGGGGTTATTTAGGCAGGAGGGTTACTTATCAAAGAGCAAAGAAAATATTTTATTGGCTGGGACTCAAGAAAGCAGTAGAGTCTTATGTTCAGGAATGTGCAGTGTGTCAAAGAGCCAAAGTCTAACACTATCATTATCCTGGATTGCTTAACCCTTTACCAGTTCCTGATATAGTATGGGCTCATATCTCAATGGATTTCATTAAAGGACTTCCAAAATCAAATGGTAAGGAGGTAATACTAGTTGTGGTAGATAGATTTACCTAATATTCCCACTTTATAGCATTGTCTCATCTTTATTCAGTGCAGACTGTAGTGCAAGCTTTTATTCATAATGTCTTTAAGTTACATGGGTTTCCTACAGTTATAGTTTCAAACAGGGATAGAATTTTCACAAGTAAGATGTGGAAAGAAATTTTCAAATCATTGCAAGTAAAGTTGAGGTTTAGTACTGCTTATCATCCACAAACAGATGAACAGGCCGAGAGGTTCAATCAATGTTTGGAATCACATCTGAGATGCATGACTTTCAATGAACCTGGAAGATGGTAATACTAGTTATCATTGTCAGAGTGGTGGTACAATACCACCTACCATACATCTTCTGATTTTCCTTTTCAAGCTTTGTATGGCTTTCCCCTCCACTGATCAGTAAACTTTCGGTTCCTGAACCTGATGATGGAGAAGTAAGGGACTTTCTAGCTGAGAAAGGAGACCATGCTGCAACATCTGAAGGACAATTTAACTCGGGCTCATAATCAAATCGAGAAATATCATGATAAATAGAGATCTGAAAGGGAGTTTCAGGTTGGAGATCTTGTGTATTTAAGAATGCAACCATACAGGCTGACAACATTTGGATTGAGGCATTCATTAAAACTCACAACCAAGTACTATGTGCCATTCAGAGTAATGCAGAAAGTTGGCAAGGTAGCATATAGATTGCAATTGCCAGATGGAGTGGGAATTCACTCAGTCTTTCATGTCAGTCAATTAAAAAAGCATATCAGGCCCAATGCAATTCCTAGCCCTGATCTTCCAATGGTGGGCGAAAATGGCAAGGTCAAAACGGTTCCCATTCTAGAAATGGAAACGAGATCCTATCCCAGAAATCATAAATTGATTACTCGATGGTTGATACAGTGGGAAGGGTTAGCTCCAGATGATGTTACCTGGGAGGATGCTGACTTTATCAAAGGAATTTTTTCGGACTTCTACAAAGATACGATTAGAGGATGCTTTCCATAATCAAATCCTTGAGGACAAGGATTCATTTGAGCAAGGGGCAATTGTCAGGAACTGAAGAAGGGAAGTCTAACAAAGGAAGAAAAGGCGAAAATGTTTCAAGGTTTGAAGATCCAACGGAGGAAGTCATTGCAAAGGTCTTTAAAGGAAGATCAACGATTGTCGAGTACCAAGCGAAAGATCAACGGCTGTCGAGTACCAAGCTTTTTACGGTGCGATGCAAACATAGTAAAGATGAACTTCTGAACATAGTGTGGTTGTAATCTTCTTTTCACTGGGAATATTCCCATGTAAGGGCTATAAGCCTCTGGTTGCAGGTTCGTTTTTGCGATCGTGAATATTATCTTTTCCATTAGCTTCTAGATAGTTCGAACTAGTCTCTGTAGAAATACTGTCCTCTTTCGTTAACAGAGATTGATATCTAGAGTTATTCCATCGTGATTTTGCTGAATTTGAGTGTATGATTTCTAAAGTTCTTGTCACCTTCTCCCCCGAAGCCCTCTTCCTTCTTACCAGACCCCCTTTCTCCTGAGCTTCCTCTCCTCCCCGATGCCCCCTCAAGCCGCCTCCACCTCCACCGTCGGATCTCCTCCCCGACAGCTACCGCATCTCCTCCTCGGCCTCCGTTGGATCTCCTCCATCCGCCTTCTCCGCCACTGGCTCGAGCGCCTCCCCGAACGCCAGATCCTCCGAGCGTCGCCATGCCGCTGCGTCCCCTCAAGCCTCCCTCGGCCACCGTACGGCCTTGGCTCCACTACCATCAGATTCGGATCCACCTGGATCCCTCCTCTTCCACCCCGACCACGCGACGGCGAGGCTCCTCGACTTCTCCATCACACCGCTGCTCACCGCCTAGGCGCTAGGCCGTGCCTCCTCACACCCCCGACGGCCCGTGTGACCCGTGCGCTCCTTCTCCCTGTCCTCCAGCGCCGGCCCGAGCTGAATTCGGTCCCTCCTCAAGCAGCCTTCGCCGCACCGAAGCCCCTTTCTTCTCCTCCTCTCCACCGCCGCAACACCTCTCGCCGAATCCCGCCGCCTCCCTTTCTCCACCGCCGCAACACCTCTCACCGAATCCCGCCACCTCCCTTTCTCCACCGCCGCACCACCTGGGTTGCTGCCAAGCCACCACCTGGGCTGCCACCGTGCCCTCGTCTCATCTCCACCTCATGTCGGTACACCTCCCACATCCACCGTCGGCCTGAACACCGTCGGATCTCATCTCCCCTCTTCTGCTCTTCCGTGTCACGCGAGGACCCGCATGCAACCCGACCGGCCGCTGGTCTGCTCCCATGAGACATGAACGCGGACCACGCACGGAGGGACAGTGGTGGCTAGTGGATTATCGTCACTGGATGGCGGTGGCGGCTCTTTAGGTATGGGTTTTGCTTGCTCGGGTTAGGGTTTGGGTTGGCTCTGATACCATGTAAAATTTTGGGGAATATTGTGTGTCCCTCTTGGGATCCCCACGTCATTTATTTATAGTGCCCAATATTATAGTCGAACTCTAACATGACTTGGACTCTTTCCTAAACTCTGGACTCTTTCCTAATCTCTAATATCTCCAACAATTCCTCTGTGTGTTTCTATGGTGCTTGGTGCCTGCCTTGTATATGCTGTGGGTAGAAATTGTGAATGAAGCCGTCAGAAGTCTTACCTACAAAAGAGAAGTTGGCCTCTCATCTCATGAACCAACTTGCTAGGTTTGAATGTCGCAGCAGTAGTCCTGAAGCTAGTTCACTGTTAATACACAGAGAGGGTGTGGATATCGCCCCCATTTTATCTCAGTTGCATGCTGTTGACTGCTGATTTCCCAATCCTTGGGCTCTGCAAAACAGAGCCGCTAGGTGTTTGATACATCAGGGCATCGAACACATATCTTTCCTATCTAAAGCTGCAAGAAATGGTGAGCTTAGGGAGCATTCACGTCCTCAATTTTGTGAAAAAGAACCCGATGGTTTTTGGAATTGCATCGAGGTCCCTTGTCGGCGGACATCGCTTGTCGGACCGCGATCTTACGGCCAGCATCAGGTGGGTGCAGAGCCATCGGATCACAGCTTTGCCACAGACAGCCTAGATCCCCTCACCCCACCTCCAGACCCCTAACCCTAGAGTTCCCCCTCCCGCACGCTGCACTCGGCCGCCTCTGAAGGGATACAGGTAGGCTACGCTAGCTGATAATTGAAAAATTCAAAGCGATAACCCTGATACTACAAAACATTGGAATCATCTCGGGTTTGCACACAAATTTCCACAAAAGCATGGCGATTCCTATAGGGTGTGAACACGTCGATCTCAACACGCTTCTCCAGGAGTTTGCGCCCATTCGCTCAAATTTCCCAATGAAATATTTGGGCTTGCCGCTAACTTACAAAAGACTAAGAAGGATCGACTTTCAACCCATGCTAGACAAAGCCAGGGCAGATTGGTGGGCTGGCAAGGCAGACTTCTCACATCAGTTGGCCGCGCCACCCTTGTGAAATCGGTGCTCACCTCGATCCCGACATACTACCTCACAGCCTTAAAAGTCCCAAAATCAATCCTTCGTGCTCTTGATCGCATGAGGCGATTGTTCCTCTGGTCAGGAGCAGATTCAATATCAAGAGGAAAATGAAAAATAAACTGGGACAGGGTGTGTCGACCAACTAAGCTAGGTGGACTTGGAATCCTCAACCATAAAAAATTCGCAAGGGCACTCAGGCTACGGTGGTTATGGCAAGAATGGAATGCTGAAAGCGAGCCGTGGGTCGACATGGACGTACCTTGTGACGATGCAGACAAGCATCTCCTCAAGGCGCCACCTCAATTACTGATCAGTAATGGCGAGCGAGGTTTTGGAGTTCAAAGTGGCTAGATGGCACATCCCTTAAAGAGTCTGCCCCCAGAGATTTTTCGCCTCTCAATTCGGAAAAATAGAACAGTTTATGCGGCGCTTTAGGAAAATCATTGGATACAAGACATCAACTTGCTGGGGGTCATTACAGCTCAAATAGTCCAACAATTTCTACGAGTCTGGGAAAGGGTAAGCCAAATCACCCTAGATACAACTGCCACAGACGCGATCACTTGGAGGCTAAACTCGCTGGGGCATAGACAACCAAATCAGCCTATGAACTACAGTTTATTAGTTCAATAGCAACAGACTACGAAATGTTAATCTGGAGAACTTCAGCATCCCCAAAATGTAAGTAGTTTGTGTAGCTTGCCATCCAAAACAGACTTTGGGCATCTGACAGATTGCAAGCTCGTGGGTGGCCTAATCAAGGTACATGCCCACTTTGCAAACAAGCCACTGAAATGGTCTTGCATCTCCTGTCGGAGTGCAGGTACCCCCGACGAGTGTGGAACTCCACAGCATATTGGCTAGGATGCCCTCTGCTCAAGCCATCACAATGGGACCCAAGTCACACCATCATAGATTGGTGGTAAGAAATATGCGCACCGTGTCATCTGCCGGCAAGGGAAGAGCATGGACCCTTGCGCGCGCGCGCGAGGGGGGGAGAGGGGGTGTTTGGAGAATATAATGCATGTGTAATTAAAAGTTGGCCACTATTGGCCTTCGGGTCCTTATGTTCTGCTTCTGCTTTATTAATATAATAGGCAGTCCCCATGCCTGTTTCTTAAAAAAATAGTTGAACACTTCCTAATCAGAATGAGCATCATAGTAAAGAAAAGATATTGCCTTTGCCATGTTTTTATTTATGTGTCAACATGGAGTATTTTTAGATAATATTTGAATTTTGGTTTCAATATTCACCAAAAATTCCTTCTTGCAGTTAATGGTCGGCTCCTGCTGGATTTGTTGCCTTGTTGGATTCCTATTTCTTGTTGAACATGATTTTTATGTTAGTTTTAGGTTTTTTATTTGATATGCTGAATGATGTGTTAGCTATACTACACTGCAATGAGGTTTAACTTATGGTTCCTTGTTACAGCTACATCCTTGAGGGGAAGGAGCTGGATTTCTACATGAAGAAGCTTCAGAGGAAGAAGGGCAAGGGGGCCACTTCTTAGAGCAAGTCTTACTTAGTTGATGGTTCTACACTGAAAGAACTACCCTTTTTATTCCCTGGATAATGGTAGTTGTCTTCAAAGCTTCTATGTTATGTTTGCGGACACATGGTCAGTTGTTTTTTTTCTCTCAAAATGAAACAACTCAAGCTTGGAAGTTGGTATTTGCAAATTGGAGGTGACTTCCTGGGGCCGGTTGTAGAGTTTTTGCTTTATCTATGTTGTTGCATACATATTTTAGTTCTTGATTAGTGTTGATGGCTGTCAATTTTGTACATTTTGGAGGGAATTTGATGAGATCCAATTTCTTGCGTACAAACTCTTTTGATTTCCTAAACACAACGGATCCTTGAGAGTCTTCCAATGCGCCACTAAAAGTGCATGAGACGGTGATTGCAAGGACTCAACACTACTACACAAAAATACATCACGAGCGGTTGAGCAGTCATCACGCAGCAGCTTTTGAACCGTCTAAATTTTTATGTCTGTGATAACGATTGGTTACCACGCATGTTTTTTGAACCGTCTGTGATATGGCTCAACACAGACGGTTTTTAGTTGAAACCGTCTGCGAAGGGCCACTATCACAGACGGTTCCAACCAAGAACCGTCTGTGATACGACCTATATCACAGACGGTTCTATTTAAAAACTGTCTGTGATAGTTCATTTATACCTAATTAATTTTTTTTATTTTCGGCTAGCCTCGGGAATTGCTAGCCATGCCCTCTGAAAACTAGCAAGCTAGCAGAAATCAGATACATCACACAGATGAATCAATTGTTGACACAACTCAAAGTGATCATTTAAAACTCAAGATCAATTACAAAAGATTATGTTCAGGTATATATTGTCGCTAGTTTTACAATTGAATTACAACTATTCAAAATGATCAATTACAATTGAATCAATATTTTTAAGGTTATTCAGCGGTGTCGACGGAGTGAAACTCTCCTTTGGCGTTAACGATCTCCATCTTGATGAAGGCGCAGAGCGTCCCTCGAACCTTCGAGACCTCTTTCATAGCGATTGCATCTAAATCTATGGTCAAGTCCTGTCGCTAGCATGAGTAAAGTAGTAAGTATATATATTTTTAAATTTATATTTAGGAAATAATTATTGCGAGATTGACAAACCTCGGGATCCTTCATCTTAGCACTAACCAACTGCCGTATATGATGGCAAACGTAGAATGCACATAGGTGATCTTGTTTTTGCTGGCAGCACTAAAAAAATAGAATTACATATGTAGGTACAGTTAGTTCGATACGCATTATTATGAAGTATGATATAGCATTATTGTGTTGTAGCGCGTACTGAAAATCATGTCTTGTGTTATAGTGTCGCGCTAGATCCTTTGTATAGCCCTCCCTTTGCAACATAGTTGATGAATGACCTGTATGATTCCAAAAAGTTATCCTCGGCCATTTTAAAAGAAGGAAGACTACAATAGAGTTATGTATGGAGGAAATGAGCATACCTGTCGAGTATTTCTTTCAGAATGGTGAAGTCATGGTTTTTGTTTAGTAGGGAATCAAGGTATATTACCTTGTTCCTCTTTGCTATAAGGACTAATAAGATCCAGTTGAACCTACTCATGTATGTCGCTATAGTCATAAACCAAAGTTCGTGCCGCGTATGAAGTAGAAATGAAATTTGTATAGCAAGTAGTGAAGCACTTACTTCTGGTTGTACGACAGCATTATGTAGTCTTTGTCGTCCTGAGCAAGCAATCCTGTCGTTATGCATTTGACGACGTAGGATGCGTCTTCGTTGATGGTTTGCTCAGAGATGACGTGTGGGTCGAGGAAACCCACCGGTTCATTTCATCGATGGACATGTTTCATCATGTATCTATACATAAGAAATGAGTTGTGATATTTATCGATATTACGTGAGTGTAGAACTTGATTGTACGCACTTATAGTATCCAGCATCGTAGAAGTGAGGCGTTGTAACACTCCCGTTTTCGAACGGAGAATAGTGTCTACTATCCGTCTTCTGTATTTGATTCGCAGTTTCGATTCGCAGTATTTTCAAAAATTTTGTGAGTTGCTTTCTAGCTTGGGTTTGTGTTTCAAATGTTTTAGCATTTTCAAAATTTCAAATTCAAGCTTGTAGCTCCCCTTTTCGGTTTTGGGGCCTTAACCCAATTTAGCAATCTCTCTTTTCCCTCCCATGGGCTCAGCCCACTTCCCTTCCCCCTCTGCCCGGCTGCTTCTTTCCCCCAGGGCCGCTCCCGTGCGCCCTGGCTTCGGCCCGCAGCCCCGCTCTCCCGACTTGGCCTCGGCCCAGTTCCTCGCTCTCTCTCTCTCTCTCCCGCCCCATTCCTTCTTCCTCCCAGCCCCCACTGCTGATTTCTTTTTCTCCCCCGTGCACAGCCACCACCGGTTCCCGTCCCTCCCGTCTGACCGGCCGCAGCATCACCTGCCCCTGCCATCACCTTGCCCCTGCCATTGCATTTCAGTGAACCTTTCCTCTGCCGGTCCTGCGGCGCCTTGGTGCGATCGCTCCTCTGCCGGTCCAAGTCGGTCGCCCGCACCAGTTCCTGCCGCCGTCAACAGCAATCACTTCAGCAGGCTTCCAAAGTCTTCGCCGAGCCATACCCTGC
This sequence comes from Hsuehochloa calcarea, assembly GCA_036346395.1. Taxonomy (NCBI): domain Eukaryota; kingdom Viridiplantae; phylum Streptophyta; class Magnoliopsida; order Poales; family Poaceae; genus Hsuehochloa; species Hsuehochloa calcarea. The sequence continues at coordinate 17,829,213 of CM070598.1, forward strand.
CTCGCCTACCCTTCGCCCAGTCGCCTCTGTGCGCAGCCCGCCATACCGAGCTCCTCGGGACTCGGCCTTGACCGGCCTTTCTCCCTTCGGCTCTCCCCCTTTCAGCCACCTATAAAAGCCCCGGAGGAGCCCCCTTCTACCTCCCCACTCCACCCCCTTGCTCCCAGGTAAGAGTCTTCAGAGAAATCGGCTGAGCCCCGAAGCTCCCCTCGGCCGAATCCGGCTCTGCCACCGATCTCCCCCTCGGACGATCTCCCGACGCCACCACCTCCGTCACCGTGAGTCACCACCACCCAGGAGACGTCCCCTCCAACACCGTCGTCTCTGGACCACCGCAGCACGGGGACCACTCCATCTTCCCTCCTTCCGGCCGGCTTCTTCCTCGCCACCGATCTCCCTCATCCGGCTAGCCCTAGCCGCCATTGTCAGCCAGGTAAGCTGCAGAGGACCCCACCGACCCGTGCTCCCCCACTTCTCCGAAGCGCCGTGCTCGGTCGTCTTCTCCCACTCCGGCCGAGCTCCCGCCGCCGCCTCCTCCGGCCGCGCCGCCACTCTGGCCATCCTCTAGCGCCGTTGCCGCCGCCACCGGGACCGCCTCACCGAGGGGAACCCATTTTGGGTAACCCCCGGCGCCGCCGCCCCTCCCTCCGCCGGCGACGAGCCGCACCACCCCAGCTCTCTCCCTCAGTCCCGTTGTTGGACGAAAATTGCCAGCGATTACTGTTTATGTTAAGGGTTAGTCCCGGCTTAGTCGGCGCTAATCCTCCCTCTGTGACACTGACTGGTGGGACCGGCAGTACGGTAAAACACCAGGTTAACTGGGATTCAATCAACCGAGGCTGACATGTGGGCCCGAGTGAACCGGTGAGCCCGTGGACCGAGACTGCGCGTGCTGGCCTTCGGCCCACACCACAGTGCTTGTGCACCAGCGCCCCTGCGCAAGCCCGACACGTGTCGGCTCCAGTTAAAACCAGCATTTTCTGATTTTCAATTCAATTGAAAATCATGTTTAAAACTTCAAAAATCCGTATCTTTTTTGTTATAGCTCCAAAAATTATGAATCTTTATCCTAAATTTTCTAAAATCAAGATCTTGCTAATGGCACTGGTCTTGTTTAATTTGGAGTTCATTTGATTGGTGTTTTGTATTTATTTGCTCTCTGTTGTCGTTGTATCTTTTTCCGGTACATCCGTCCGAGTAGGGTTTGAAGACGCGGGAGACCTCCACTTCGGACAAGCTCAAGAATACCTAGACCCTTCTACCTTTACCCAAGGCGAGTCAACACTTTGATCATGTTGATCCTACACTTTATGCAAATTATGTTCTTTTAAAATATCAAATTGTATGCTCTAATTTCTATGCAAAAGTATGTCAAACACCCTAAGGTAGTTAAATGCCTATTTGATGATTAAATAATTATTATACCATTTCCTTGAAAATTAAACTCCCAATACCTTTGTTACCATAGTAAATATCTGGGAACATACTAGTTATAGGTCGTACTTAAACGAGTTTAAACGCCATACTAGACTTGTTTAAGTACCGGGGTATTACTACCCCAAATCATCATCCTTTAATCATGATAATTGTTTTGGGTAGTCATTGGGGGAGAATGACTGGACTGGTTGGATAATTTATTTTATACTTCTCCAAAACCCTAAAACTTGCTAATATCACATCTGGGCGGATGGAGAGAATGGTGGGTGCCGTCGTACACGAGAGCGATTGGTGTGTGGTATGAACCACCCGGATGGATTAAGGACTTAATCTTGTCATGACCTCCCGTGTAAAACAAGTACAACCACAAGTCTGCAAAATACAACTTGGCTTGGTAAATTTATCGGACCCTGAAAGTCATCTCACTGGTGGAGGAGAGGTAGTGTAGGCATGAGCCAGGAAGGGACACCGAGGGTGAAATCGCCAGCTACGCTCGTCGTAGTGGTGAACATCCCGCACAACTTATGGGCGCCACCCCATATGAGTGATATGATGGAAAGGGCGAGGTAGATCGAAAGGCTACTGTGACGATCGCTCAACTACATGACTACGGAATCATGTGGGGTAACAAGTATGATTGTCTCTTGTGGGTAAAGTGTACAACCTCTGCAGAGTCAAAACTGTTTAAACAACCGCGCCTACGGTCAAAGGCGGACATGTGAACTTAACTTGAGTTAGTTCTATTTCAAAAACCTTTGTGGGTGGTATGAAAACCAGGTTGGGGCCTGAGATTTGACTTTTCCCTGGATCGTCGTATCCAGTGTTGTTAATGTGTAGAGGTAGCTCCAATCAAAAGAAGCATGAGTTAGAGTTTCCGACGGAGGGAAACTCTGCTGTCAATTATTATTGCACAATTAATCTCTTTAAAAATGCGAGTTTGGTTAAAAATGCTAAGTAATAGGACTTCCTAATAATTGTATTTATAAATGTCGCTTTACGCAAATAAAAGAACCCGAGCCATCCTTGTTAAACTGTGCATGTATATTATTGCATCTGTTGTGTTGGCTCGAGAGCACGATAGTTGTGCTCATCCTCGCTCTTTCCCAACTCCTCAGAAGCAGGAAGACCTGAAGACTACGACTACTAGAGGATCCAGAAGTTTGAGGACCCAGGAGCTGTTGAAGCGTAGTTTAGTATCTAGTTGTTCTAGTCTCCCCTCAGTCTAGCTCACTCCGCCAGTACTTGCGTGCATCCTATATTATCTAAGTTTTCGGGTAATATCGGGCGCACACGGGTTACCCCAGTCGTTGCCTGTGGAGAGACAAGCCCTATCCCCTTTTGCTTCTGATGTAGCTACGTGCTTTTGTGATGTAACATATTTGGCCTGACGGCCCTGCTGTAAAAAAAAACTTGACCCGATGTGGTCTATGTTACTCTGTTGCTTGTAATATATGTGTTGATCTTGTTTCACGCTTGTATGAGATAATTCAGCAATGTACCTGTGAGTGCTACCTACTTATCCAGGGAGTAGCACAGTGTTTCACAGAGGATTCGGATTTACGAAATCCGGGTCCGACAGGCGTCGAGGACAGCGAGGTTGAATAGGTCAAATAAGTCATTGAAACCCACGACGAAGTGGCCCGGCTCATGAAAGAAATGCTCATTCGTGTATCTAACGGTTATTCTAGTATCGCACCCCTTATGTTGGGTCTTCAACATGTACCAGACATGCAAAGACTAACAAGATACTCCAGCGCGTGCTAGCACTGTGTCGGGGGCCAATGGACTTCCGAGGGAGTATTTTCCGGGCTTAGGAGGCGCTTTAATGTTCTTCGATTTCGATTTGGCCTTAACAAGTTGCCTGCGTCACGTCTTCCCATGAGACGACTCAGGAACCGATACGGTGACACGCTTTTCTTGTTCCTTCAGCGTCTTCTCCACTGGAATTGATGAGGCGGCCTTCTGAAGCGAACGATGTGGTGGAGTCATCGAGGATCCTGTTGGAGAGGCATGATCATGTCGAGATTGCGGCACTGCAGGGTCCAGGGCGAAGTCCTTCTTGGGCCACTGGATAAAAGTGTACATGGTATCCCCTAGTGTTCTGATGTCTTCGTTCGGGCGAATCTTTGGCCATGAAATTATCATGTATCATGTCCACCTGGACCCTGGCGTAACCCTACGTCAACTGGGTACCGTGCTGCACTGCCCCTCCCTGGTATGGATACACCATCCCCCGCCCAGCCTCAATAGGAATGGACCCAACCATCCTCACTTGGAGCTTACAGTGCGTCGGCTCCTACAAAACGATACACAATTAGCTAAGGCGTCCTATAGGTCTATCTTTGGAGCATTCCAGAGATGTACATTACCTTGATGGCGTCGATAGGTAATTAGACATCGTCATGTTGAGGAGGACTGGCTCCCAAAATAACGGGAGCGTCTAGCGACTGGTTCAAGAGTGGATTTATTTGATCCTGCAATCTTGTTATCTGTCCTTGAAACTTTTCAGTAAGCACTTGTTCTAACCGGGTGTCGTGCTCGTCCTTGGATCTCTTCCTACTCCTGTACGTGTCAGAGTCGTGTCGGAATCCATCCCTCCAAGGTACGTAAAGCCTAACACCTCGCGTGTGACCCAGGTGCTCCTTGTTTCCTAGGGTCGTAGATAGTAGATCCTTCTCCCTGTCCGCTTCGAAAGAACCTTAGAACATACGGAAGTTAATGCTTCCTGCAAGAGGTCATCATGTTATTATAGATACTATGAAGTTATTGATTTATTAACAACTACGTAGTTCAACATATTTACCAGACATTGGGACACTGCCTCGTCTGCCGAGTTTGTGAAAGAGATGCCGCCCAAAGACGTGACTGATGCCCTCACTCTTAACCAGGCTCGAGCGCGCTCATCTGAGATCTCAACAAATGGTCTTGTAGCGCTCTCGTCCTCCATCACTTGTTGCGTGGTTTTACCCGCGTACCCAGCGGTGCTGAGTTTGTGGGGTGGGTGTTTTGTGCCTGGAGAGCTTTGTGCGCCGCACTTTGCTCCTGAATTTCGGTCGTCGTCTTCATCCACACAAAGGCTTCCCATATATCTGGCGAAAAGAAATGATACTTTGTGAAGGGTGTCCGACCCGTGTTCACGTACTTCATGACAAGCGTGGTATTGAAGGTCCTCCACGCATGTCCCATCGCTAGCAATGCCTGTCGTTGCACGCGTGCCGGGTCTGCTTCCGGGATAACGAACGAGCCTGAAATTTAAGTGCACAGCTGGCCTCTCTCTACATCCGTCAGAGACTTCCAGCTTGGTATGGTGGCGAAGACGGTTCCTCTGCCATCTCGCTTACTTGCAAGTTGATATCCAAAAAACAAATTTTGATTACTTACAATGCCATGGATTGCACTTGACAAAGAAGTCTTACTCAACAAACAACATTAGATATATGTAACATTTTTTTTAAAATATGGAAAATTCGAGGTATTTTCTTATAAATATGCTTTGTTAGCATATTTATTAACAAGCACCCTAATTTGCCTAAATAACTATAGTAAAGCCCAAATCTTTTCACTACAGAAGAGATCAAGTATTCATAATTGACCTCCAATTTGCCTAAATAATTTACTTTTACTAGAGACACTAATTGATATGGTCTATTCATCATCCTTTGGTTACAAAGCTGCACATATGTACATACTTCTAGCATTTTCTAATTAACCTTAATGATTCATATACTACCATGTAGTATTCATCTGAGCCAGCTATTTAGTTAAATTCTAGCAATTTCCAATTATCTATTAACTAATCTAATCGCTAACTACTAGCTATACCTCTATTTGCCTGTCTTGCCTAATTATGAACTGACTCAATTATCTCTGCCTTTGCTCACTAGATGATGACAACCTACTAGAAATTTCTAACAAAACCGGTCTTTACAATTTACTCTATACAACACTTACTAACAATCCCCATTAGTCCTCAACTTACCTAAGCTAATCCATGCTAACTGGCTTGCTAATCAGATGTATATGTGTATATATATATATATATATATATATATATATATATATATATACACACACACACACTCATCTACAAGATCTATTGTCATACACTCATACTTACACAACTTAAAGTCTAACCTTGGGGGAGGATGCTTCGAACGCTGGGGAGCTCGGGGTCGGGGAGAAGGGGCATCGAGGTCGGGGAGAAGGGGTGTCGGGAAGCAGCAGGCGCTGGGTCGCAAGAAGGGGCGTCTGGGAGGCGGGAGTCTGTGAGGGGAGTTGGGGTCGGGGAGGCCGGAAGTACCAGGGGCGTCGACGGCGGGGAGGAAGGGAGTAGCAGGTCGGCATCGGGGAGGATGCTTCGACCGCTAGGGAGGTGAAAGGGCGAGAGTATAAGGAGAGTGACGAGTTAAGGGTGCTCAAACCCTATCGATTCCTGTTAGACCATGTGGTTAGGTCTAATATAATTTAGTTGATGAATAATTGACAATGTTATTTGAGGCGTGTGGTGTGTGTGGACTTATATTGGTCAAGTTGGGAAGAACTTGTGCCGGGAAAATATATTGCTTTGGTCTTTGCATGTGCAGGATAACTCGGAGGCGATCGTGGTCACTGGCGGTGACCAGGAGATGGCTTAGTGCGAAGTCATAGTCTAGAAGGTCGAGCATCTTTGGAGGAGGCGGTCGAGCTCGAGTTGGAGCACATGGAGATAAAAGCGTGCATGATTTGATTTGTCGGATGGTGTGTGTGTGTTATATATATATATATATATATATATATATATATATATATATATATAGTTGAGACGGTTGTATAGAAAGCTTTTATTGGAAGTTAAAAGGGTCGACGGTTTTGTTTGATCGAGAAGCGTGCGGCGGATTGAGAAAAAGTACATCGTGTCGTAGCGACAGGTCTCCTTGGTGTTTACTGAGTAGGACTAGCGTGCCGTATGAGATGGGGTGACGGATGAATAAGAAGGTATGCGTCGAAAGAAAGGCGATATAGTTTTTTTCTCGAAGAGGCGGCCGAGACAAGAAAGTTTTTTTTCGGGCGGCGGCTGTGCAGCAGCGTGGTGCTGACTCTGGAGCGGTCGGGAGCCACGACCGGGCGCAGGGCCAGCCGAGAAGACGCGCTTGTGTTTGCATGCATAGCTACTGAAGCTTAAAAGGTGATTGATGTTACTTGATGGTCATGAAATAGACTTGAGTACTATTTGCTTTTTCGTTTCTTTATGTAAGATGAATGGACGTCTTTGCACTTCTAGATAATAAAGTTGCTATATGAGGTGACAATTGCTTGAGTTGTTTTATTTTTGCTCTGTGGTCTTCGCATGCATGGTGTGGTGTTTGATGAAGCGATCATTAAATCCAAGATCAAGATAATGTTAATTGCATCTGTACTTCTTACTAATTGTTGATGTCAATCAGGACATAAATATTAATAAGTATTGCATACATATATACTCGTTTTTTTATTGCAACATCTGAGCCAGCTATTTAGTTAAATTCTAGCAATTTCCAATTATCTATTAACTAATCTAATCGCTAACTACTAGCTATACCTCTATTTGCCTGTCTTGCCTAATTATGAACTGACTCAATTATCTCTGCCTTTGCTCACTAGATGATGACAACCTACTAGAAATTTCTAACAAAACCGGTCTTTACAATTTACTCTATACAACACTTACTAACAATCCCCATTAGTCCTCAACTTACCTAAGCTAATCCATGCTAACTGGCTTGCTAATCAGATGTATATGTATATGTGTATATATATATATATATATATATATATATATATATATACACACACACACACACTCATCTACAAGATCTATTGTCATACACTCATACTTACACAACTTAAAGTCTAACCTTGGGGGAGGATGCTTCGAACGCTGGGGAGCTCGGGGTGGGGAGAAGGGGCATCGAGGTCGGGAGAAGGGTGTCGGGAAGCGCAGGGGCGCGGGGTCGCAAGAAGGGGCGTCTGGGAGGCGGGGAGTACAGCAGGGGAGTTGGGGTCGGGGAGGCCGGAAGTACCAGGGGCGTCGACGGCGGGGAGGAAGGGAGTAGCAGGTCGACATATATTACCGATGCTACCGTAACCATACATCACTATTTGCTACAGTTCACAAAATTGCTACAATACTAGAATTTTTTTTTTGCTGTCTTTTGTTTCTGTGTTTTTAACTGGGTTCACAGGTTGAACAATCAAAAGGCAATAGTTTCTTAAAAAAAGGTTACATGGTTTACAATCATTCACCCCCCTCTGATTGTCGTTAACGATCCTACAAGTGGTATCAGAGCGTGTTTATTTTTCTAATTGATCTTAACCGGTGATTAGAAAACATGTCGACGGATAGGTATTCCACAAAACCTTGTGTTTTCGATGGTGTTGATTTTGATATTGGAAAGCGAAGATGGAGGCATACATTCAAGCTCAAGGCTTTGCAATATGGGAGAAGGTCTACAAGCCTTATCAAGTACCCGAGAACGATCTTTGTGTCGTGACAAATATAGCACAAGTGGAGGCAAATAGCAAGGCAAGAAACCCGATAATTCAAGGACTAGGAAGGAGTGATTTTGATCGTGTTGTGCATCTTAAATCTGCATATGAGGTATGGAAAGCATTATGTGATTATCATGAGGGTTCATCTACTATTAAAGAGGTGCGTCAAGATATGTACAAAAAGGATTACATGCGTTTTGAGATGAAACCCGTGAATCAATAGATGATTTCTTTGCTCGCTTTAATAAAATTCTTAGTAACTTACGTCTTTGTTAATGTTACTTATCTTGATCTTTGAAAATGCACGTCAATTACTTGGAGCATTAGATATGTCTATATGGGAGATGAAGGTTACATCCATTAGAGAATCTATCATCATGAGTACACTTACATTAGATGTACTTTATTCTAAGTTAAAACTCATGAATTAGATGTTTTTGCTAGAAAAATAATGGTGATAAATCAATTGCTTTAGCTTCACAATCTAGCAAGTCTAATGGTGATAATTCTTCTACTAGCTATGCTTTGTCTTCTTTATCTTCACTAAGCGATGAACAACTAGAGCAACTCCAGAAGATGATTTGGCACTCCTCTCTACACGCTTCACAAGAGCTTTGAAGAATGTGAGATCAAGGAAGAGAGGAAATTTTGGTCCTCAAAGGTGCTATGAGTGTGGTGATCTAAATCATATTAGTCCCAAATGTCCAAAGTTTCTAGCAAGATTTGCAAGGGAAGATAATGAGAAGGAAGAAGAGATGGAGAAAGGAAAATGAAGAATAAAAAGAAGGGCTATATGAATCGCAAGGTGGTGCATCGTGTTCTTTCGGCTCTTGAGCAAATTAATTTGAGTGATGTGGACACGATAATGAGGATGATGTTCCCAAAAGCAAGAAAGAGTTAATTGGGTTGTGTTTAATGGCAAGTAGCAAAAGCTCCACCGACAAAGTGATGATCTTGACAATGATAACTACAATGAGGTAGAACCTTCTTATGATGATTTAGCTAATTTGTTGCTAAACTTGGTACTGTGCTAGAAAAGAAAGATAAAAGATTAAGAAGTACGATACTTTGATTGAATCTCTAAATTCTGAAATTGAAAGACTTAGAGTTTTAATTCCTGATGATGGATCTTGTGAGTCTTGTCAAATTTTACATTCTGAGTTAGAGAATGCTAGGTCACTTAATGCCTTAAACATGGATCAAATTAGAGATGTAATCGCTAAATTTAATGAATTAAGATTAGCACATGACTCTTGTAATGAAAAATTGAAATATGCTAATGATGAAATTGGAAAGCTCAAGTTTAGTTCTTCTTCATGTTTAGAGTCAAGTACTTCAAATGCTAAATCTAAAACTTGCTCTAATTGTGAATTGCTAAAAGCTAGACTTAACTCATCTCAAGAAACAATTCAACAGATGCTTTATCATGAGATATCCTCTTGCTCTAATTGTCCTAAGCTTAACACTGAAATAGAAGCCTTGACTAGACAACTTAATGATTTTACTCAAAAGAAAGATTGGCTCATCTAGTGCTTCTAAGAATCTTGTGAATGAACTTGTTAAATGCACAACTTGTCCCACTATGGCTAAAGAAAATGAGTATCTTAAGAACACTTTGGAGAGATTTTCTTTTGGCAAGAAAAATTTGAATATGATTCTAGATAAGTCAAAAACAAGTGTGAAAAATCGTGGTCTAGGATTTAATTCTATTGAGCATGCCAAGAATAATCCTCCTAAGATTGTTAAGCTTCTTGAACCTGGAAAAATTGAAGTAACATCTGAACCAAAACAAATTGCTTTTAAGTCTGCTGGTATTATGTCTTCTACTAATCAAGTGAATGCAAATGCTTCTTCTACTTCTCAGGTTAAACATAAAGTTAAGTACATTTGTAGTCATTGTGGTAAAGATGGACATCTTGTGCAATTTTGCTTTAGACTAGCCAAACAACAAATGAAAGAAAAGGCTAAGGCTTGGTCTAATTTGAGGAATGCACATTCTTTTGTGACTAGAAATATGAGTAATGCTAAATCTGATTTTTTACATAAGAATACTCGTGTTGCGCCTACTTGTCGTGTGTCTCAGTACTGGATTCCTAAATGTTTTATTTCTAACCCCAGTGCTGAGGCCTCGACATCTTCTGTCTCTATGTAGGCTTCTCGCGCGAGGAAGGAGAACATATGGTTAGTGGACTCCGGATGCTCACGACACATGTCCGGTGATAAAAGTTGGTTCTCCTCTCTTTCGCATACATCTCGAGCTGAAAGTGTTACTTTTGGAGATGCTACTTCTACATCTGTTTTGGCAAAAGGTACAGTGAACACATGGTAAGATGTGTGCAGGTTCACATCCTCCGCTTACTATGGTCATGACAAATGCACCAGGACAGCTCCTACACCTTGACACAGTTGGACCATCGAGAGTTCAGTCGTTTGGTGGTAAGTGGTATGTACTAGTGATTGTTGATGTTTTCTCTAGATATTCTTGGGTTTACTTTAAGGCATCTAAAGATGAGGCTTTTAGTCATTTTAGAAGTCTTGTTCTTAGATTATCTATCGATCTTCCAGGATCTCTTAGAGCTATTAGAAGTGATAATGGAACTGAATTTAAAAATTCTTCTTTTAATCTTTTTGTCTTTGAAAAGGAATTGATCATCAATTTTCATCACCATCTGTTCCTCAACAAAACGGTGTAGTTGAAAGGAAAAATAGAACTTTGGTTGAGATGGCTAGAACAATGCTAGATGAATATAAAACTCCAAGGAAATTTAAGTTGAAGCTATATCTACTGCATGCTATATTTCAAACCGTGTATTCTTGAGATCTAAACTTGGTAAAACTTCATATGAGCTTCGGTTTGGGCATAGGCCTAGTGTATCTCATTTCAGAGTTTTTGGGTGCAAATGTTTTGTGTTAAAATCTGGAATCTTAGATAAATTTGAAGCTAGATCAACTGATGGTATTTTTCTTGGATATCCTGCTCATTCACGTGGCTTTCGTGTGCTTGTTTTGGAGACTAACAAAATAATAGAAACCTGTGAAGTTTCTTTTGATGAGGCTAGTCCGGCACTAGTCTAAGTGATGCAGTACAAGTGCATATGTTCGGGGAGAGCATATTTGTTGATGACGATGAGAATGATGAAGATGAGGTTATGGTTCCTACTATTTCTCCGCCTGTAGTTCCTTCTACACCTTCTACTACTGCGGCTATAGTTGGACATCCTCAGGCTACTACTTCATCTACACATATAGAAAATGAACAAGAAGGTGCTTCAGAAATTTATGCGCCTCGTCACATTCAAAGGAGACACCCACCTGAACAAATGATTGGAGATTTAAACGAAAGAGTAACAAGGTCCAGGTTTATTGATTCTGACTCCCATGCTCATTCTGCTTTTGTAGCTTCTTTTGAGCCCAAAGATATATCTCATGCATTAGCAGCGAATCTTGGATCAATGCCATGCATGAAGAATTAGAGAATTTTGAACGTAATAAAGTTTGGAAGCTTGTTTCACCTCCTTCTGATCACTCTATAATAGGAACTAAATGGGTGTTTAAAAACAAACAAAGTGAGGATGGTGTTGTTGTTAGAAACAAAGCTAGGTTGGTTGCTCAAGGTTTTTCACAAATAGAAGGTCTAGATTTTGATGAAACCTTTGCTCCTGTTGCTAGATTTGAAGCAATTAGAATTTTGTTAGCCTTTGCTGCATCTAAAGGTTTTAGATTATTTCAAATGGATGTAAAAAGTGCTTTTCTTAATGGCTATATAAATGAGGAGGTTTATGTTAAGCAACCACCTGGTTTTGAAAATCCACAATTCCCTAATCATGTTTTCAAATTATCAAAAGCTTTGTATGGGTTAAAGCAAGCTCCTAGAGCATGGTATGATAGATTGAAAAACTTTTTATTAGCAAAGGGCTTTTCCATGGGAAAGGTTGACAAAACTCTATTTGTTCTTAAGGAAGGCAATGATCAATTATTCATTCAGATTTATGTTGATGATATCATCTTTGGGAGTGCATCTCATGCTTTGGTGACTAAGTTTTCAAAGAACGATGAGTAAAGAATTTGAGATGAGTATGATGGGAGAGTTGACTTACTTTTTGGGACCGCAAATAAAACAAACAAATGAGGAACTTTGTGCATCAAAGTAAGTATACAAAGGATCCTCTAGGTCGCTTTGGGATGAAAATTGCAAGCCTATTATGACACCTATGGAGCCGTCGACCCTTGATCCCGATGAAGATGGTGAAGTCGTTGATCAAAAGAGTATAGGAGCATGATTGGCTCACTTTTATATCTTCTTGCTTGAGGCGGACATACAATTCTCTGTATGTTTATGTGCTCGCTTTCAAGCTTCCCCACGTGTTTCTCATCTACAAGTCGTCAAACGTATTTTCGTGTATCTACATGGTACTCAAAATTTTGGCATATGGCTTTCGCTTCTTCCGTATTAGTTTAAGATCATTTGTCGATGCTGATTTTGGAGGTTGTAGAATTGATAGAAAAAGTACATCCGGCTCATGTCACTTTTGGGTAATTCACTTATTACATGGTCATCTAGAAAACAATCTTACATTGCTCAATCTCTCTTTGAATCAATATGTAGTCTTTGCTAGTTGTTGTTCACAAATACTTTGGATAGTAGCCACACTTGAAGATTATGGGATAATTTTGGATAATGTTCCACTTTTTGTGATAATACTAGTGCTATTTGTATTGCTAAGAACCCAAATGCAACATTCAAGAACTAAGCATATTGATATAAGATTTCACTTTCTTGAGATCATGTGGATAAAGGGAATGTTGTGCTTCATCATATAGATCTTGAACATCGGTATGCGGACATTTTCACAAAACCTTTGGATTCTTCTCGGTTTGTTTGTTTACGAAGTGAGTTGGGTGTGTTGCACCCGATGGGATTATTCTGAGGGGGAGCTTGTCGTTTAAAAATTTCAGAAGCTTTGTTTATTATACTTGTCAAACAAATAATCAAGACCAAGCCATTTAAATCAAATGAAATATAGAGCTCTCTTTATCATATTTACTCATGTGCTGTGTAGCGTTGCTCATGACTAGTTATAATTAATTAGCCACATTTGAACTAAAACATGACATGGCGGTATACTTTGACTAGATTGATTATAGTTAGTACCTTGCGATGTTCTTTGAAAAAGATTAGCTTGATTGTGAATCTTTTTTAAATCTTGACTTTGAAGCTCGTATGTTTCTAATTACAGTTTTTTTTTATGTTCTCTCAATTTGGCATGTTATTAAAAAAAAAGAGAAAATTGAAAAGATGTATGCTTCAAGCATGCCATACACATCTATGTATACAAAAAAAGGAGCATAAAATGTGCTCAAATGACAAGATGTATGCTTCAAGCATGCCATACATATCTATGTATAAAAAAAAGAGCATAAAATGTGCTCAATTGACAAGAAGTATGCTACAAGCATGCCACCATTGAAAAGAAGTATGCTACAAGCATGCCACATGTTTAAGAATTGAGTGTGGAGCATTAGGCTGTTATAAGAGATTGCTAGCTCGTCTAAATTTAAAGTCTGCTTCACTTTTAGGCTTTAACTTTTCAATGTGATATCTCATTGTGCTCTTTATAATCGTCTTTGTCATTGTTGAGATGCCTGTCATTAATTTAACTTGCTTAATCATTTTAAAGACTTGTTTTGACATTGCTATATGGTATATGACTTTATATGATCCAGATAGCTCTACTAAAAAGGATAGCTTGGTTAATTTAATAAATCAATGCGAAGTGACTTGGATAATCTACAAAGCTTCTCGATTTTTACTCTCTTTGCTCTTTTGTTTCAGAATTATTCTTTCTCTAAAGTTCTTGATGATTACATTGTCAAAGGGGGAGAAAAATGGGAGAAATTTGCTTTCCTTGTGTTGAGGGGGAGTTTTTTCTTTGTGGTTTTGAACTGGTTTGCTTTGCAGCTTTGAAACTTCATTTTTTGAATAAAAATAAAAATAAAAATTTCTTTTTAAAAAATTCAACTCTCGTTTTTTGAAGTGTTGTCAATGTATTCATCAAGGGGGAGATTGTTAGACCATGTGGTTAGGTCTAATATAATTTAGTTGATGAATAATTGACAATGTTATTTGAGGCGTGTGGTGTGTGTGGACTTATATTGGTCAAGTTGGGAAGAACTTGTGCCGGGAAAATATATTGCTTTGGTCTTTGCATGTGCAGGATAACTCGGAGGCGATCGTGGTCTACGGCGGTGACCAGGAGATGGCTTAGTGCGAAGTCATAGTCTAGAAGGTCGAGCATGCTGGAGGAGGCGGTCGAGCTCGAGTTGGAGCACATGGAGATAAAAGCGTGCATGATTTGATTTGTCGGATGGTGTGTGTGTGTGTTATATATATATATATATATATATATATATATATATATATAGTTGAGACGGGCTGTATAGAAAGCTTTTTAGCTGGAAGTTAAAAAGGGTCGTACCGGTTTTGTTTGATCGAAACGTGCGGCGGATTGAGAAAAAAAGTCTGATCGTGTCGTAGCGATGTGGTCTCCTTGGTGTTTACGGAGTAGGACTAGCAGCCGTATGAGATGGGGTGACCAGATGAATAAGAAGGTACGTGCTGCCGAAAGACAGTATAGTTTTTTTTTCTCGAAGAGGCGGCCGAGACAAGAAAGTTTTTTCAAGGGTGGCAATGGCGTGCGGCGTGGTCCGACTGAGCGGTCGGGAGCCACGACCGGCGCAGGCCACCGAGAAGACGCGCTTGTGTTTGCATGCATAGCTACTGAAGCTTAAAAGGTGATTGATGTTACTTGATGGTCATGAAATAGACTTGAGTACTATTTGCTTTTTCGTTTCTTTATGTAAGATGAATGGACGTGCTGCACTTCTAGATAATAAAGTTGCTATATGAGGTGACAGTGCTTGAGTTGTTTTATTTTTGCTCTGTGGTCTTCGCATGCATGGTGTGGTGTTTGATGAAGCGATCATTAAATCCAAGATCAAGATAATGTTAATTGCATCTGTACTTCTTACTAATTGTTGATGTCAATCAGGACATAAATATTAATAAGTATTGCATACATATATACTCGTTTTTTTATTGCAACATCTGAGCCAGCTATTTAGTTAAATTCTAGCAATTTCCAATTATCTATTAACTAATCTAATTGCTAACTACTAGCTATACCTCTATTTGCCTGTCTTGCCTAATTATGAACTGACTCAATTATCTCTGCCTTTGCTCACTAGATGATGACAACCTACTAGAAATTTCTAACAAAACCGGTCTTTACAATTTACTCTATACAACACTTACTAACAATCCCCATTAGTCCTCAACTTACCTAAGCTAATCCATGCTAACTGGCTTGCTAATCAGATGTATATGTATATGTATATATATATATATATATATATATATATACACACACACACACACTCATCTACAAGATCTATTGTCATACACTCATACTTACACAACTTAAAGTCTAACCTTGGGGGAGGATGCTTCGAACGCTGGGGAGCTCGGGGTCGGGGAGAAGGGGCATCGAGGTCGGGGAGAAGGGGTGTCGGGAAGCAGCAGGGGCGTCGGGGTCGCGAAGAAGGGGCGTCTGGGAGGCGGGGAGTACAGCAGGGGAGTTGGGGTCGGGGAGGCCGGAAGTACCAGGGGCGTCGACGGCGGGGAGGAAGGGAGTAGCAGGTCGGCATCGGGGAGGATGCTTCGACCGCTAGGGAGGTGAAAGGGCGAGAGTATAAGGAGAGTGACGAGTTAAGGGTGCTCAAACCCTATCGATTCCTCTTAAATAAAGGGATATCACAGACGGTTCTAGTATGAAACCATCTGTAATGACTTATCACAGAAACTCTAAACCCTCATATCACAGACGGTTCCATAACAGAACCGTCTGTGATATGCGTCATCTCTATCACAGACGGTTCCATAAACGAACCGTCTGTGATAAATTAGCACAGAAACCTTAAACCCTCATATCACAGACGGTTCCAAAACGGAATTGTCTGTGATGACCTATCACAAGAACCCTAACTGTCATATCACATACAGTTCTATTACGAAACCGTCTGTGATGACTTATCACAGACGGTTCCATAAACGAACCGTCTGTGATAACTTCCTAACACAACTACAAATCATTTGACTGAAAATTTATTTATCTTAAAAAATTCATATCTAATACAACTCAACTCCAAATCAAGTGAAACTAATTTTGATACTCCACATTACAATGAAGTCCACATTGATATCAATATCAGAGATGATAAGTCCATAACACATGACAATTCCACATTAACATCAAATTACAATGGAATAAATTCTTAATTAAAATATAGCCCTTCGTGATGATCGACGCTCATATAGCTAGCTTCTTCACTGGGTTCTTCCTCGAGCCTGATGTCGTCTCCGAAAGGAGGCATCCGAAAGGAGGCAACTCGTCAAATTGATTATACTCTTCCTCATCCACGACATTCTCAACTCTGACAATCCTTCTTTTTCTATGAAGAACTACGTGGCAGTTCTTATTTGTTGGGTCTGTTACATAAAAAACTTGAACAATTTGCTTAGCGAGTATGAATGGTTCGTCCTTACATCCGACACGTTTGAGGTCCACAGTAGCGACGTCGTACTTGTCGACCTTCACGCCCTGCGTAAGTTTAACCCAATGGCATCGAAACAGGGAGATCTTGAAAAGTACGTAGTCGAGCTCCCAAATCTCCTCTACGAACCCATAGTAGGAGTTCAACCCACGTGCCCAAGCGGTATTGAACTGCTCGTGAAATGCATCTATGCGGACACCGCTGTTTTGGAATGTGCCCCTCCTATCCTGAGCTGCCCTATAAAATGTGTACCCATTTATGTCGTATCCTTGACATGTCACAATTATAAATTTTGGCCCTTTTGCCGACCATAGCAACGTATCATCACTTGATGATCTCCCTGTGAATCGCACCTTTAACCATTCGTTGAACCGACGGTTGTGCTCTCTCGTGATCCAAACCTCTGACCTGTTTGGATTTTGTTAGCGTACCATGTCTTTGTGCTCGTCGATGTATGGGGACACTTGGGTCATGTGTTGCAAGACCGTTAAATGGGCTTGCGCGTACGTATCTAGATCGGGAGTGATTGCTTTCCTTTCGATGGTCCCGCTACCCTCCAGTCCCCCCTCATGACGAGATAGAGGCACATCTATCGGTTCCACCTGAGCCAAGTAGTCGATGCAGAACTCAATGACCTCTTCGGTTGCATAACCTTCGATGATGCTGCCCTCCAGCTGAGATCGATTCCGTACGTAGGACTTGAGAATTTTCATGTATCTCTCGAATGGGTACATATAACGTAGGAACACACGGCCGCGTATCTTTATCTCTTTCGTAAGGCGAACAATGAGATGGACCATGATATCAAAAAATAACGAAGGGAAATACATCTCAAGATGACATAAATTTGTCACCACCTCGGCCTACAGAGCATCTAGTCCTTCAGGATCGTTGACCTTATAAGCAATCGAGTTAAAGAAATAACACAGCCTAAAGATTGCTACTCGGACCTTGTTCGGCAAGATACTCCTAATTGCAACAGGAAGTATTTGTGTCATCAACACATGACAATCACGAGACTTCATACTACCAATTAATTTTAAATCTTCCATGGAAACAAGTTCTTAATATTGGCAGAATAACCGGATGGAACTTTCACACCATGCAAGTTTTGACACAATTCATTTCTCTCGGTCTTGGATAAAGTGTAGCAAGTTGGGGGAATATACGTTCGTCCTTTATCGGTCTATTTTGGTGCTAACTCGGTCCTTATTTTTATATCAACCAAGTCACGCCGTGCGTTAACACCATCATTTGTCTTGCCACTAATGTTCAGTAAGAGACCAATCAAGCTATCACATACATTCTTCTCCACATGCATGACATCGATGCAGTGACGCCGATTTAACTTATAAGTTCTCCCAGTAAGGCAAGTCCCAAAAAGTTGACCGCTTCTTCCAGATATTTTTCTGATGGATCATTAATTTACGTCCCTTCTCAAGCACAACATCGATATCCTTAACCATATCATAGACCTCTTTCCCTCTAAAAGCCCTTGGAGCTGAACCGTCCTCCTTATTTCTCTCGAATTGTTTCTTCATTTTGCGGTATGGGTGAATCACGAAGAAACCTCTGACACGCATATATACGATTCATGAGTTGTTCAAACCATACACTCGATACCATCTAAGCGGTCTTGGCGTGCTTTGGCTCCTTTTGTATCGAACCCGACATGTTACCAAGGGCAGAAAAATCATTGATGGTGCAGAACAACATGGCGTGTAAAGTGAAGTTCTCTCATCTGTATACGTCCCATACTTGTACCCCTTCGCTTCACAAAGTGTCACAAGATCTTCCAAAGAATGGTGCTAGGTACACATCAATATCGCTCCCAAGTGCTTTAGCCTTTGGATAAGTAGTGACATCAAAATGTATTTCGATTCATACACAACCAAGGAGGAATGTTGTAAATACATAGATTCACCGGCCAAAGTGCTATGCGGTTGCTCATGTTACCGAAAGGATTCATTCCATCCAGACTCAACCCTAACCTTATGTTCCTCGGTTCGCACCGAACTCTTCAAAGCTCCGATCGAAGTTTCTCCTTTGGCGTAATCGGCATGGTGTCTTAACTTTTCATCCTTCTTACGCTCCTCTCGAGTGCCAACGCATTAATCTTCACTCCTTTCTATTCGCAAATAAACGCTTTAAACATGGGATCACAGTGATACCACAACATCTTAGCAGAGGTCCTTGCTTCACCTTAGCGATATTCTTACGCTTGTATCGGATACTTTCCATACGGGACAATAATGCATGTTTGCATACTCTTTACAAGAGATACAATCGTTCGGACATACATGTATTATTTTACTTCCATTCCCAATGGACAAAGAACTTTCTTGGCTTGGTAGGTGGTGCTAGGCAACACGCTTCCTCCGAAGGATGTCCACTAGGAGACCTAACAACGCCGTGAAACTCTTGTCGGACCAACCATTGCTTGTCTTCAATTTCAGCAGATTCAAGCACGGTTGACAACATTGTGTATTCCGGCTTGCGACCGTGGAACAAAAGTTTCCGGTACTCTATTAAGCCCTCGAATTTACAAAACCCTCTCTCTCTCTCTCACCGTAGTTCCCTTCGCATCGTAGTATATCGATCCAGATTGTCATCATGCGACCTATCCTCATCAAAAGTACAGTCCATATCTGGCATATCGTTGACTTCCTCGGTGATATCGTTATTATTAACTTCCTGTATGATCTTCTCTTCACCGTGACTGGTCCAACATGTATACCCTTTTTTGAAACCCCTTCGAATCAAATGAGCTTCGATCTGCGTTGGGTTGTTGAACATTTTCATAATACTGCAATCAATGCATGCACAATACATAAATTTTATCCTCTTCTTCAACATATGCTGCTCGGTAGCTCTTCTAAAAGCAAACACGCCATTAATGTACTCTTCACTCACACGATTCTCAATGTACATCCAATTTCGGTCTATCTACACTACGCACGTAACAAATTAGTATTAAATTATATTAATAAACTGCAAGTACTCTAACTATTAACCAAATATACTAAAATTTATTAGTGATTAACCTAGAGCAAATATAAAGGGTTATGTACAGATTGTTACCCTCGGAGCTCACGACGAATATCCCACGAGATCTCATCCCTTTCTTCCTCCTCTCCTCCCTTCCTCCTCTCTTTGATCATTTCCTTTTCCTTCCTGCCTCCTTTCTTTCCTTCCTTCTCCTCCCCAAGTTGGCGCAGTAGGGGAGGAGGTAGCAAGGGTGGAGCAATGGGGGAGGAGGCAGCATGGTGGCGGCTCAGATGGGAATGAGCAGGGGGTCTGTCGGGACCAGGTATTAGATATTGTGAGCATATCACAAACGGTTCTTATTACAAATCGTTTGTGATATGTACAAGTATCACAAGCGATTCGTGGTCAGAACCTTATGTGAAATAAAGAATCATCTGTGATGACTTAGAGTATCACAGACGGTTCTTGCGCAGAATCGTTTATGATACTTCACAGACGGTTGTATTTACAAACCGTCTGTAATAGGTTCATATCACAGACGATACTCTTGGAATCGTTTGTGATGACGAAACTTCTATAGCCTGTTTTTTTAATAGTGCAAACACTCAACAATAAAGACTACCAGAGTCTTCTAAGTAACCTTAACGAAGCTGGATGCAGATACTCAAACTGCACCGACACAATCCTTATATGTCATAAATCCACACAGCATGGAGTCTTTTCATGTTCAAAATTTTCAGATGTAGATTCAGTTACTTAAACTAGGTTCCACGTGAAAGCTGGATAGAATACTCTAGAATCGTTATTGTATATGTGATTATCCTTGAGAATGATTTGCGTGTTTGATTTTGATAATATTTATTTGATCTGTTTCAAGGCGAGCAGCATGCCTTATGGGCACAGATAGCTTTGCACCGTTTGTTTCTAAAGGAAGTTTCTTTAGATCGGCAAATTTGCAACCATGCCAGTAGATCAGTTCCTTGTGCAATCATAAGGCCAGCCACTTTCTGGAATTAACATCCATTTTCTCTGCTATGGTGATTTCAATACGTGACGTGTAAATCTGTTTGACGAGCACTTCACCTAATTTGTCAGGAATTTGGAACTGTTTTTGCTGGTCAGTGTCAGTATGAGATTCAATACGCTAATTACTTGGGCAACTGTACCAAGCGAGCCTTATTTTTCAATCTAGATGTACAATTAATCCTACTAGAAGATCACCCGCGCCCCTGCACGCACGTGCGTAGTGCCGAAGGCGGCCGAATCGGGCGGGCGCGAGCGTCGTCTGGCGCGATCGGACGGCGGGCGTGGAGGGGGCGACGCGGCCCGCGTGAGGGGGCGCCCAATCCTCAAGCTGTTAAATAAGGTAATTTGCAGTAATTTGTTTTGTTGAGTCTGCAAGACTAAAGACTGCGACTTTCGTTTATTTTAGCTAGAACCAGTGTGTGGATCATGCCGTTTATTGATATATTTGTGCTTAAAGAGTTTTAGAATACTAGAATTGCAAAGCAAACCAGATATTATTTGCATTTTGTAGCAAACTGAAATGTTCCACATGAAATGGTGTTTGTGTCCTGTACTGAGTACACCGAATCATTTCCTAATCTACTGGTGAACAATATATTCATTTGCAGGTACTCATTAGTTCAATTAAGATTGCACCAGAGTTTGCTTCGACCATTGTTCTATGATTGGTTCATCCCAAATTGTTGCATCCCTTCACGTGATAGCTAAATGGTTTCTTTGCCTCTCGATTTCCCATCTTTTCTTCATATTGTATACTTTATGTACTTAGTGTCGATGCTACAGTTAGTTCATATCATGTATCACACCTATATATATATACCAATTCTTGTTGACTTCATATCATTCGAAATAGATTGTATACTTAGTGTCGATGCTACAGTTATTTCAGCGACTTACCAAGCCAGAGCGATGCCATTTGGTGTACCTGCTGAGAGCAGGATATATATGCTTCTTCCATTTTTCTGTTCACGCTGGAGTTTAAGCATGTAATTAACCTCAAGTGTGTTTTAATTCATTGCTTGGGTAGTCTTGTAGGTTCCAAACTTGGTGTACTTGCCAATGGTTTCAAGGATTCGTGTGACCTTCGAGTTCACGGCCGGGAGGGCATAACACAAGCCGCAGCCGGTGCACCGGAATGCATGGGACCGTGTCCCAGGCGAGCTAGCTCAACGCTTACTACCCCACTCAATCCACTCAACCGGCCCCGTCACTCGGCACCGCGCGCACAGCACGACAACCGATGCCCACCCTGGCGCGCACCGTGCCGAAGGCCGGATAAGCACGCGCGATGACAGCCCGCGAGACGTGGCGACCCGACCGCCCCCTGCCACGCAGCCTCTCCCTCCACGTAGCCGCGCCCCCGCGCCACGTACTGCGGCGCACCGCTACAAATACGCGCCAACTCCTCCCTCCACTCCCAGCACAGAGCTAAGCACAAGAGGGAGTGACACTGCTGCTGATCTACACTAGCTAGCTAGACATGGCGACCAGAACAAGAGCAACGACCCCTCTCCTCCTCCTACTCCTCGCCACCGGCCTCCTCTGCGCAGCGGCCGTCGCGTCCTCCGGGGAGGAGGGCAGGGGCGGCGAGCGCTCGCTGCAGCGGTGCGTGCGGCGGTGCGAGGAGGACCGGCCGCCCTACGAGCGTGCCCGGTGCGAGCAGGAGTGCAGGGAGGAGCAGCAACGGCATCAACGGCAGGGCAGGCACGAGCACGGCCGTGAGGAGGAGGAGAGCCGCCGGCCGTACGTGTTCGGCCGGCGCAGCTTCCGGCGTGTCGTCCGGAGCGAGCAGGGGTTCGTCAAGGCCCTGCGCCCGTTCCACGAGGCGTCCAAGCTCCTGCGCGGCATCAGGGACTACCGCGTCGTCATCCTGGAAGCGAACCCGCGCTCGTTCGTCGTGCCCAGTCACTCCGACGCGCACTGCATCTGCTACGTTGCTCAAGGTATACACGCATCAGCTACGTTGAATGCGCATCTGCGTGTTTAACTGAATTTTATCTATTTATCGATGTTGTACCTTCGTACGCACGTAGGAGAGGGAGTGGTGACGACGATCGAGAACGGCGAGAAGCGGTCCTACACCATCCGGGAAGGCCATGTCTTCGTGGCGCCGGCGGGGGCGGTCACGTATCTGGCCAACACCGACGGCCGGAGGAAGCTGGTCATTGCCAAGATTCTCCATACCATCTCCGTGCCCGGCAAATTCCAGGTAACAATCTATATTAACTTGGTTCGCTCAAATTTTCCCAGACATGTGTCAACGTCAACGGCCACTCGCCTACATATATTGGCAGTATTTCTTCGGCCCCGGTGGGACGAACCCGGAGTCGTTCCTGTCGAGTTTCAGCAAACGCGTCCAGAGAGCTGCTTACAGGGTACGTACATACATTCACAAATCGTCCATCCATAAGTTAATTAACCAAACTTAATTATGGGATCACCAAAGATGATAACGTGTCGTGCGTGCATGTCCATGTGCGGGCGCACTCGTACAGACTTCGGACGACCGGTTGGAGAGGCTGCTTGGGAGGCAAGGGAAGGGGATCATCGTCCGTGCGTCCGAGGAGCAGGCCCGCGAGCTGCGGCGCCACGCCTCGGAGGGCGGCCACGGCCCGCACTGGCCCCTGCCGCCGTTCGGCGAGTCTCGCGGCCCCTTCAACCTCCTGGAACAGCGGCCCAAGCTCGCCAACCGGCACGGCCGACTCTACGAGGCCAACGCGCGCACCTTCCACGACCTCGCCGACCACGACGTCAGCGTCTCGCTCGTCAACATCACCGCGGTGCGTACGTGATGCGTGCCATCACATTTGCCCACCAGTACAGCACCATCAGCTGTAATGTAGCGCTTCACTTTGTTGCTGAACTGCGCATGTCTCGACAGGGCTCTATGAGCGCGCCGTTCTACAACACGCGGTCGACCAAGATCGCCGTCGTGGTGGACGGCGAGGGCGAGGTCGAGATTGTGTGCCCGCACCAGCAGGCGCACGGCGGGGACAACGAGCACCGCCGCGCTGGAGGCCAGGGCGAGCACGGCAAGGGCAAGTGGCGTGAGGAAGAGGAGGAGCAGGAGCAGGAACATGAGGGGGAGGAGAAGGAGCAGGAGCAGGAAGCCGGGCAGGGGTACCATACGATCCAGGCGCGGCTGTCGCGCGGCACGGTGTTCGTGGTGCCCGTCGGCCACCCAGTCGTCGAGGTGGCTTCCCGCGGCAGCAACCTTCAGATCGTGTGCTTCGAGGTCCGCGCCGAGAAGAACGACAGGGTCTACCTCGCGGGGACGAACAACGTGCTGAAGAAGCTGGACAGGGCGGCGAAGGAGCTGGCCTTCGCGGCGAGCGAGAGGGAAGTGGACGAGGTGCTCAACGCGCAGCCCGAGGAGGGCTTCCTCCCCGGCCCAGAGGAGAGCAGCCGCAGCCACGGCAAAGGGCAGGAGGAGGAGGAAGAAGGACGCCCCCGCCGTAGCCACGAGCAAGCGGTGGAGACGTTCCTGGGGATGGTAACCGGTGGGCTCTGAAGGTGCAACGTGCAAGACCATCAGTGAGTGGATGTGTACGTACGTGAGTGAGCCTGAGTGTTTAAGAGTTGGACGTGTATATGTATGCACGTACGTACGCGGTAGTAAGTATAATAAGTGTGGCTCTGTATGACGATGTAAGTTACCAAGGCATGTATGTCCGTAAGTAAATAAAGAGGTGTTGCGTCGCTTTTCCTATTTTCTCCTCGTGGCCTAAACGGCAAGTATAAGTTTAGTTGATACTCTTATATAACTGTGGGGAAGTGCTAACCAACAGCAACACAAGTTTTTTTGATCGTCACAGACAGACGAATTTTTCACCGTAAGGTCCATATATAACGCTAAAAGAATGCCTGATGTGCGTGGCGTTTCCCAGTTTGTTACTTCAATTTCAAGTTCTTTTGTTTCTTTTCGTTTCGCTCTGTAGTCTGTACCTTATTCCTCCTCGAGTGAATAAAGTGCGAAATGCTCTCCTCTATATTTTTTTCCTTTTTAAAAAATGGTGATAACTTGATTGCTGACTGCTTGTTAGCTGAAAATCAACGAGATCAGCAGACAATCCACTTTAGCAATGGGAAGCACAAATCCTCCTCACTGTCTGCCCCTTCAGGCCTTATTAATACCTCAAAGCTGTACGGTGATGTGGGCTTCCAATAACGGTGGCCCAAACCGCGTGCACCGAGCTCGGCCGTGCGCGCGCCCGTGGCAACTGCCAACCCCTCCAAAAATCACCGAACCCACGAGTCCACGTCCACGTCCACGCTAGGTTAAATCGTCGTACGCCGTTGTGCCGCGGAGGGTAGGGTGGCGGCCTGGCGGGCGAGGTTCTCGCTGCATGGCGACGTGCGGCGGGACGTGACGCGTTCACATGCCCGCACGGCGGAGCTCTGGATATAACACGGGTGCGAAATCCACCCAACCCTTTTGTCTCCCGTAAGCACGTTGGATCTGTACCTCGCTCTTGCGATATATATATATATATAAACGTATCTAGTGTTAATGGGTAATTCAGTGCTAATCTGCTAATACCAATCTTGACCGTTCGAGATGGGAGCATGCATACTTTTTAACGAAGACGCATTAATGAAGGTGCATTGAAGGTGGGAGCGTGCAAAGTGATTAAATGGTTTAGAGGTGGGAGCCCGCATTAATCTTGGTTGTTCAATTCACATCCAACGGTAAAGATTGGTATTAGCACCTTATCACTGAATTACCCATTAGCACTAGATACGTTCCCTATATATACACACACACTACTTAAAAAAGATTTTTAGTGGTGGTGAGAGATACATTTTCTACCTCTCCCTCTCACGACCCATCCGCGCTGACAGATGGGACTAGTGCGTTGTAAGATCGAGGTGGCCGACTAGAGGGGGGTGAATAGGCGGTTTTAAAAATCTTTCGCGCTAAACCAATATATAAATGCGGAAGCTAATAGCGAATTGGTTTTGCACAATTAAAACCTAAATCAACTAGGCTCAACTAAGTGCAACGACAATATGAACACAATACAATATGAGCAATCATACAAGATATATAAGCAAGAATGTAAATTGCTCAAAGTAAAGCACAAGTAAAAACAAGATGACACGATTATGTTTTACCGTGGTGTTCGGAGACTTGCCGGTCTCCCCTAATCCACGTTGAGGTTAGCCCAAACGAATTGGACCGGCTCCACTAATTAAGCCAACACCTCCGAGGTAAGTCCAAACACTTGGACCGGTTCCTAACCGAACCAACACCTCACTCAACTATGGTTGCTCTTCCTCCACTCCGGAGATGGTGAGCACCAAACCACTCACAAACCGCCGGGTCTTCTCACAAGCTTCTTGAGAAGATCACCGCGCACGACGCCTCCACGCCGTCTAGGTGTCGGCAAACACCAAGAGTAACAAATCTCAACTCTCACTTGAACTAATCAAGTGTCAACGCTCACGTGGATACACAATCCACTACCTAAGGCAACACATGCACTTAGGGTTTACTCTCCAAGCTCACCAAGTGCAACACATGCACAAAAGAGAAGAGATGCTTGCTCTTAGCTCAAGAGGATCACAAATAGTTCACAATAGCACCAACAACCTCTCCCAACCGGCCAAGGTGGCTATATATAGCTCACACACAAAAACTAGCCGTTGGGAGATAAACCCCTGAAAAATCAGGGAAATCGGAAGTTCCTCCATGTAAAGGCCGGAACTACCGCATGAGAGAGAAAAGCACAGCAACGGCTATGTCAGACGAGAAACTAGCCGTTTGATTTTTAGTGTGGAACTACCGCCAACCAAATTTTGGCTAAGTCCCAAAATGGTGCTTCTCTGGAAAAAACGAACCGCCGGAATTTCGGAGCAACCGATAATCGGAAGTTCCGCTCGTAACACGCCGGAACTTCCGCACTTCAAAAATCGGCTAAGTCCCTAAACCGGATGCTCTCTGGAAAAAATGAGCCGCTGGAAATCGGACCGTCTGGCCTGTGGAACTTCCGCAGTTATGGAACCGGAACTTCCGATTATCCTGATTGAAAACAGCAATGGCTTTTTCAACAACTTCAATTGCAAAACACATTTGCCAATTGATAAGCCATGCCAACAAGGATCACAAGCAAGATTTCCAACAAGTTGCAAAACACATTTGCCAACTTTTGGAATCATACCACAAGGAAAAAGGTACATGGACTTACACCATTTGCAAAACACATTTGCAAACTTAAGTCACATGCTACAAGAAATCAAACATGAGCATCAACTATTTGCAAAACACATTTACAAATAACAGCATCATGCCATAAGACTAAAGTGCATGGGCTTCAACCATTTGCAAAAATACATTTGCAAAGTATAGTCCCATGCTACAAAGATTGAATGCATGAGCCTCGGCTATTTGCAAAACACATTCGCAAAATAATAGCTCCATGCATAGATGAGCTAGAGCAAACACAATGAGCTATCAACACATGACTAACTCATGCTACTAGTCAAGACCCCTCTTAATAGTACGGCAAACATATACTAGCAATCCGGTCTATCAACCAAACACTGAGACCGGTAAAAGACTAGGAACACATCCTTAGCCCTAGCTAGTCATACCTTTGCCTTGCATCTTCTTGAAGTTTGATGACGCACATCAACACTTCAAGTCCGGGTCATTGACTTTGACAATCATCAACTCATGATGATTTCTTCACTTCGGGATCTTGTCTTGATCATCATCAACACATGATGATTTCTTCATCTTGATTCTTTACATGCATCAACGCATGATGCATTCCTCCACTTGACCTCCATCAACACATGATGGGTCTTCTCTTGTCTTGATGATCAACTCATGATCATCTCTTCTTGATAAGCATCAACTCATGATGCATCATTTACACCAAGCTCTTGACTTGATGATCAACTCATGATCATCCCAAGTCTTCATCATCCTGGAACATAACCTATATATCCAACTCATGGAAAATGTTAGTTCCACAATGTGATCATCATTAATTACCACACCATACCATTAACTCATAATGGTGGGACAAGATACCTCAATCTTTCCCTTTTTGGTAATTGATAATAACCACTTAATTTCTCATAAATTTAATGATGATAAATGAGAGAACAAATGAGTATATATAAACTACACAAGTTATATATACTCTAACATGAGTATATAAGAACTACACAAGCTCTATATACTCATAACATGAGTATGTACGAACTACACAAGTTTTGTATACTCAAAGGTTTTGTTTCAACGTAAAGATCCTTAGTATATGTGGAGAATGGAATATGTATCAATACTAATGAAACCACAAAGTATAGGATAAAACTCCCCCTAAATGTGTGCATACACAAATGTGTAATAAGGTCATATGCACATATTCAAGTTTAACTTATGGTTGAGTTCAATCCTATATTTTGGATCCGAGAAATGCAACAATATATAAGATTGAGATGTCGATTGCATACCTCGTTGTGTTTCACCTTTATATCCAAATGAGACTACACAAAAATAATACTTGACAAGATAATTAGTCTCATACTTGGATTTGTCATTAATCACCAAAACACTCCATTAACTCATAATGGCGGGTCTAGATCTTTAGTGCGTGCTCACCCTCTCTATCTTCGCATGGCTCCACTTCTTCTCACCCCTTCCGTCGACTTTTGGAACCTCGTCTCATGCGCCTCTGCATCTACTCCATCCCCTCTCTCATGGCGATTTCCCCGCGTGCTAGGCCCACCCCGTCATGATTCCTATGTCTACCGCCCCGCCCCCAACACCGCCCTCGTGTATGCCTTCTACCCTCGATGTTGTGTTTGCCATCACCGTCAAAGCATCGCGACACAGTACTCGCCACCCTCACGTCGTTCCTCGACCAGCACCATCGCGGTTGCTTCCTGTACTCCACAGGCGAGCTCGAGCTCCTTCACCCTTGCCGTCATGAAGTTGGCAAGCTCTGTGAAGCTCTAGTCTCACGGCCCCAAATCAGCCCAACGACTCCCTATTTCACTGCCCACCAGTCGCTCGACGAAATGTCTTGCTCATTATTTTCCTGTCTTGTCACTCTCAGCTCAAGGGACATGCGGCGTAGGCGCGGCTGGCCAAAGGTGAAGGCCACACGCGACACAAGCACAACAAGCCGATGCCCTGCGCGACCTGTTGAGGGCGCGCGCAGAGCAGGCGCAACTGGCAGGCCTACAGTGAGATATGGCTCCCCTCTCCCTGTCTTTACCTCTCTCTGTGGGCATGTGGTACACACGAATTCAATCGGGTTAGCTCTCAATAGGCTTGCTGTGAAATTTTAGAAATTAATAATTTTAGTGGCTCCTTCAATGATTGTGCATTTGCTTCCAATTTGGATTGAAATGATACAAAAGCTAACATGACATTAATTCATTAACTCATGAAATTTGATCTCAGCAAGCTAACATTACTTAATACTGAAAGCGTATGATGAAATATTTATTAGGGCAATGTGTGCGAGCAGTTCGAAGGAGGTTTGCGGCAGCCGCGAGCTGCACAAGAAATTAAAAGGCTTTGAACATAAGCTGGTGGAAGAAAACGATGTCCATGACTTAAATATCAGTGCTTGCCAGGAAGGCCTTCAACAACTGAATTTGTTCAATGATATAAAAATGAATGCTCTGCATGTTTGATTGCCACCACCAGTAAACGTAATGATGCATTTGCTATATTTTCATAATTGTACCATATTTGTTGATGATTCATACAATCATACATTCCAATTAGCACAACACCCTGATGCAACCTTTTGCCTATCTGCTAATTGATGAAAATGGTATGGTACTCCTAGGAATATGTACTCCTACTTCTCATATACCACTTAAATCGTATGATGATTGATATAGGGTGCCTGATCTTCACAACTTAGAATATGGGATACACCATGAAAACCAACGAATCGACGAGGTCAATCGATACCAGTGCAACGACCTACGATTCATTAACTCATTGAACCACATGCTATGGTAGCTCCACTTGACCACAATCAAGTGGGGGTTGATCTCCCTGCAATTCAATCAAGAACAAGCAAGAAAATTAATGGGGGACCGCATAAATTTCATAGGGGCAGCCGGCGGCTTGCACAAACCCTAGAGCAATGCAAAAGAGCAATATGAAATCTCATTAATTTTCATAGAGCTACAGTGCGGCGCCCCCTCCCTAGGGTATTATTGACGTGTGGGACACTCCCCCACGCATGCTTTAATTTCAGCCACATGGGCTTGTCTTGGACTTCTCTTGGACGTGGTGGATGTGGATGTGGGCTTAGGTGACTATATGTACCTTCCCTTGGGCTAGCCGCATAGGCTCTCCCTTTGTTTGGGCTTGCTCGCTCCTTGGGCCGGCCGCATGGCTCTTCCTTTGCTTGGGCTTGCTCCCTCCTTGGGCTGACTGGATGGACCTCTTTGTGGCCTTGGGCTTCCTTGTAGCCTCATGGATTGCTTCTTCTTATTCTCTCTTAGGCCAGCCTCCGTTTGGTCCGCACTATTTCTAGAGCGTCCAACGTATCTATATTCACAAGTAGAGTCGTATTCGCATTCTTTCAAGAAAACTATAACTATAAACATTAAATTTAGATTTAACCGTATAATAGTGTTTAGAATCTCGATGTGTAGGTATATACGTTATTGAGCTTTGGCAATCCTCATCAATGATATTTCTTTATCAATTTACGCATGGTTAGATCGGTAGTACGAATAACGAAAGGTTTAATAAACTAAGTGAGAAATGGGCGAATTCTTCTTCCATTCATTCCAGTGATTCCAACAGCAACATGCTGTCTGTAAGCGCCGTCTCTGTTTGCCATGCTACGATTGCCAATCTCGAGAAGTTTTACCTACGGCATGTTCTTTCTTTGGCTTACTATGCTGATTTCGAGGTTGTTCGACAGGCTAATCCCAAAGAAAGCAGCCGTTCAATTTAACCAACTGCCCTCTCAAGCTACAACAGTCACACGTTCTTAGCTGTAAGCTCTTTACAAAGTCCCACAGGTGTGCGCAGAATCAGCCAGGGTTATACTCCAGTGAAAAAGCAAAAGAAATAAAAACAGAAGTGGCCCTAGCTCCCTACTGAGATTGCTACTTTGGTCTCCCTCTCTTTTTGTTTCTATTCTTTTGAGAAAAGGAAGGCAGAGGCATGGTACTAGTAAGGAAGGGGTACTAGACTACTAGTACATGCTTTCCTTCTTGGCTTGGCATGCATCCTCCCCTTGATGAGTAGTACTATCATCTGCATCTGAGGATACTTCCTTCCTTTTGGGGCCCCGCTGCTTTCATGTCCCCTAACCAGCACACAGTGCTGCCTCTGCCCTGCTGCCTTTTCTATGAGTTGTATATTTCATCTCATAGTAACGGAAAAGGATGCAGCAATCTCGAAGAAAACAAACACATTGCAGGCTGCAGCAGCACAACGAGGCATCCAAGCTCCAGAGGCAGACCGCTTCTCTGTGACACTTTTTCAGCACATTGCTTTGTGCGCAAGCCTGAATGAAATGCAGCGTGCTGGTGATCATTTCTCGGCAAGCATGAACCATAGGACACTACTATCAAACACATACAATGGTTTAAGGTTCCAACGAGAACAAACTGCTGTACAAATGATGGTTTCTTTCAATTAAAACATTTGAGCCAAATGGCTCTATGTTACATCGGAATTCAGAAGACCAAGCAAAAAGAAAGCAGAAGAGAAAACAAGCCTTCCAAGTACAAATGGCTCCGGAAAAGGGACTCTTTATCATGAAGGGGTATCCAAAAGCACAACACCAATTAGCTTCAGCTGTTAGTGATTAGCATATTTCGGAACTAAAACTCTCCTGTTCTTTGGGCTGTATGTAAATCGGCACTCGCGGATGGTTAGATTCAAAACTGTGCATAACTGCGCAAATCTCGCTGTTGACAGGTGCAAAGAGGTCTTAGTTATTCAATTTGCTCAGATTTCTCACACAATGATATTGATATGCAAGTAGTCAAGTAGATCATACCTAATTTTACATTTAGAAAGCATCTCATTGAGTATCTGCATGTGCACAATGGTCAGAATTGAGGTGTTAGTCGCAGTAAGCTTTCCAAGGATAAAGTAAAGAAACATGAAGTATCAGGTGAAAATGTTCATATTTCTAGAAATCTGGAAGTCTCGTTTAGGACCGTTGATTTGTGTACCTACGGCTAGATGACACATCCCAACCCACCTCTGATCGTTTTGGAAAAAAAAAAACCCCTCCGGTTCATCTCACACGTCTTCCTCGATCCTCATCCCTCTCCCTTTCTCTCCCCATCCCCATCCCACACGACGACGTCGCCGAGGACGTGTGGTAAGGTGGAAGGCAGCGACGCGGCATCGAAATTGCACGAACCGTCGTGGCTTGAGTGTGGTTTTTCGGATTTCATGTTCAAGAATTTGGAAGGAAAAAATTACATGAAATTGCAGGAACCAAGAAAATTTTGGACTTCATCTACAAGATTTTGCAACGAAAAAATTACATGAAATTGCCCGAACCAGGAAATTTTCTTCAAGATTGTCGACATAAAAAAAATTTGTACGAGCCAATAATTTTTTGGATTCATCTCCGATCCCATACACAGAGCAAGCAGGAAAAGAAACACAAATACACAATCCTCCTCGGTACTAATCAGCATTGGAACACAATCAGGAGATGTTGCTGTTCAAATTGGGGGGAACTCAGAAATTGCAATGAAAATTGGAGAAATTAAAAGGCAAAATTTGAATCGGGCCGCCGGCGTTGAGGACGGCGTCCTCCATGCCGCTCGGGACGAGGCGAATCCGGAGGCATGCCGCCGTGCTCCCCATCGCCGCAAATTCTTCTAGGCGGAGAGAGAAGGGGTAGGGGACGGTGGCGAGGTGGATGACGTCGGGCTGATCCGAGCATCCGGCGACGACGGGCTCGGGGGCGGGCGGATCTGGCGGCGGTGGGCAACACCACGATGGAGGAGAGGGAGAAGGGGAGGGGGTGAAAGGGTAAGGGAGAGGTTCCGGGGGGCTTTTTTGTAAAACATGCTTGAAGTGGTTGGTGGGGATGAGGTGAGAAATCTGGCCGTTGGTACACAATCCCACGGTTGAGATTAGAATTTTCAGATTTTCAACTTTTGGCCCAATTTCACCTGATATGCCCTCAAGAAACATATCCACTGCATATATTGTAGTAGTAGTAGTAGTATACAAGATGAGGCACGAAAACAGAAGGGGGAAAAGAAAGAATAGTTCAGGAATCACCTGTTGTCTAAAAACATTCCAATTGCTGGAATCTTGGGAGAAATGCAGTTCAACTGGTCTATTCTGGTACTGAAGAATGTCTGCAGTAAACACATGGAAGTTATGATGAATAGAACGCTTTCACATGGAATTGAGAGTAGTCAGAGCAACAAGCTTAAACAATGTGGCACTGCTAGGAGTACAGAATGCAACCTTGGCTCCATCGAGATACACAATCAATAAAAATTGATATCTGTGTAACTGCGTGGATAAGTTGGGTATGGTAGTTCATCCACCCCCATGAGAGAGCTAGAACGAGTAAAGCTGCCGAATTGGGCTTGGCTCGGTATTTGAACCTCCGCTGTGAAAATGCTGTACACAGGCCTGTGGTCTGAGAACCTAGACTCGCCACGGACATAACATAGTTGATTTAGACCTCTCCCATTCCATAGAATCCGGTCACACCTTCACAAAAAACATTGCTATAAGCACAACAATCCAGAAGGCGAAGGTGAAGATGTAAGAGGCGATGTTTCAATGTATAACCATATTAAACATTAGCGTCAATAAGTTACGTTTTATGAATTTTACCATGCTGGTGTTCGTCTCTTCTCATTTGGATGCATATCGTCGCCTGCATATCTGTCTGAGTTGTATGAATATTTGTACGTGGGAGGAAAATAAATCCTCCCTTCTTTCCAGCCTGCAAATACCCGACCATATCTTTGCTCTATACGAAGCTGTTAAAGAAATGTTACATGTATGTAAGAAACAAAGCAAAGAATGTACCGACATGGCTGTGCTAGTTGCTTCAAGAGGCATGACATTCTTATCATGAAAAATAGCTAACCTGGTCCTTTTCCAATAACTGTTTCCAATTGTGCATTTCAACTAAAGCCTTCACTGAGCGATAGGAAAGAGCTATCCGGTAATTCAGATCTCCGAGCCATATGATTCGGCTGAAAGAAACAAATAAAAGATAGACTAAGAGTGTTGTCTACAAAAAAAATTATAGTTTTGTTCTACTGACTACTTGATGTGTTTAACTGAGCTGAAGTACTACAACATGAGAAGCACGACTTACTCATGGTCAAGAATTGTCTCTGGTGAGTTCTTGTCACCTGCACCATGAACATGTGGGAATCTGGTCTTCCTCAAAATTTCCACCACATCTGCATTTCTTCTAAGTTCATCACCATCTTTTTGACCAGAGGTTAAGTGTGTGCAAACAAAGCAGAAGCTTGTTTGATGCAGAGACATGCTTATTGATATCGATCCCTGAAGTAAAAAAGAAAGTGGAAAGAATTAATAGAAATATATAATCATGTAAAGCAAAACGAAGTTCCACAAATTTCGCTCCCAAAAAAGTTCCAAAAACGTGGATGCACGTACTAACAGGATCTCAAATAATATTCAAAAGCATAAGTGAGGAATCAAATGTCACTGTACTTGCTGCAAAATTTAATGAAGTTAACAATAACTAATAAACAACTAGGAGAAACAAGATGATAGCAAACAATACCTTATTTCCAAGATAACCCATCAAGCCTCTACCAACACATGAAACCCTTAAGTTCTTCACGTGCTCCCTTATATCACTCCGTACCCAAACCATGAGAAAATCCCAACCATTTGCTTGCTGGCAACTAAACAATACCTGCTGTGTCATAGAAAATATGTATTTCAGTTCAGAGATTTGTAGTCATTCCAATGATGCATAAAGGCTGTATGGAATTTCAGTGAAAATTTAGTGTAGAGCTGAGCACTATGTCATAATTTACAGGAACAATAAGTTATTTATATTCATTGTCTCAAGAAAGCTTACCTAGAGTTTATCAACCGTCTATTGTTGTCATCAGTGCATAGTGGAGCACCATATCCACATGGCATTGGTGAGAAGAATATACCACTAGGTAATTCCTCGTCAATATTCTCATCATCAGATGACCCACCACATCTCATACTGGTGTCAACATCACTTGGCCTGCTCCCAAAGCTAATCCGGTCACAAACACTGAAACGACGGTCCACTAACGAGTGAGGATCCACCATGTCAATTCTTGAACTTCGATTGAAGGACTGGAATGAACGTCGATGGAAGAATGAGGAGTTCCTTTGTCTTCTTGATGATCTCTCAAAATCAACATTGAGCTCCACAATAGGATCTGGAACCGTGAGGGGTGTGGTAGTTGTACACAACAGAGCCTTGAGATCTAGATTGTTGAGCGTTTTTCTTACAAGAGCAACCCACTTCTTCGCTGGGCCATTGTCTTCAGTCAACAGGACGTTACCAGCATTCAAAGGAACAATTTCCTGAAACCTGATATGATAATTTTGTTACAATTCCTTTTTGATCTGTACTAAATCATTTAATATGTTTCTAATTTTGAGAAGCCAACAATATCTAATTAAGTAAATGCATGAGTTTAGAGTTATACCCAATGACGTATATATCAGCAGCAGGGGATGTATGAAGCCAGTCCTCCAGATTCAAATGACTCGATGGTGACCTTCCACCCACATTCCATGTAGCAACAAAGACCCTATGTGCACGAGTATATGGATTGTCATATCAAAGGAATTCTCTTTAACAATGATTAGTGAATTGACCAAGTTCTAGAAAAAGCACAATATTTACCTGTAGTCCTGTGTGTTTGTGATATAAGCACGGTCAAATCCATTTCCTACTCGACAATCTCGATCCACATTCTTCCTAGGCAACCTCTCTAAGGAAACAACACAGTTAATTCAGTCGTGCGTTGGACATAATGTTGACTGGTAGTTGACATTTACAGTTTTGCACCAAGAAAAAAAGAGATGAAAGATCTGAAAATACAATAGTTACTGTGAGGAGCAAGCAAAATGTACCTGTTCTGCTTTTCTTGGCTTTGCATACATCTCTCTCTGAGAAACTGGTCCTCCACTGCACTCCCACTGAAATGATCATAAAGAATTTTAGCACAAGCACAGTAAAACAAAATCCTTTTTTTAAATTGAGGTCTCTAGCATGTTTTGGTTGTTTCTGCAACAAAAAAAAGTGGCTACACATGAGAACAGGAAGCAAGAGATCAAACTTGCTTCTGGAAACCACGGGCATTGTTATTCAACCAAAATAACCCCAAAAAAATGGTGGTAAAAAAGGAATATAAGAATTCAATGTGAGAAATCATCTAGTGAACCGAAGCTTATCAATTTAAGACTTACAGAGGTGGTCTGAAGTCAATAGTTTGTACCTTCTTCAACTGCATAATCTGAATGGAAGTCCTTAGCTTTCGTTTTGATGTTGAACCATTTCCTAACAAGGGTCTTGGACCAGGACAGCTTCTTCCACACCCAATCAGAACCAAAATAAGATCAGAAACTAACATACAGAAATTATGAACAGAATAGCTGTTGATCTGGACACCCTTACCTTGTTCTTGTTTGAATTGTCATCTCTCATTGTCTCAATGCTTCCTCATGCAGCTCCAGGGACGATTCCTCCCACCTCAAACCTCCAAACTTTGTCCCCCTTATTTACTCTCAGAACAGTATATCCCAGAAAAAAAAGAAGGGGAGAACAGGATTCTGCTTCTCCCTGTTCCTGAAAACTTTTCCCCTACCCCTTATTTGAAGAATCCAAATCAGCCCCTGTTATTCCAAACTATGGGCTGAAGGACCAGGAATTCCCAAGAGTTCCTCCGCTAGTTGGGTACTGATCCAGGCAGTAACTCAAAAGAAACAAGAATCCACCACAGCGTCCCAAAAGGAGATTGATGGGAAACAAGAGAAATCAATCACTAAAAGATCAAGAACGGAAGCGAAACGAAGCAGAAATCGCACGATTCAGGGACCAAACCAAGAACAGGATCATCAAAGACGGCCAAACCCACAAGCAAACACGAGTCTCTCAAAGTCTAAGAGAAGCTCCTGTTCCACGCACCAAACCCACAAGCCCAGCTCACAACGCTCGCATCAATGCCAGTAGCAGTTAATGCCCCGGCCTTACAGAAACGCCCAGTACAGGACAGCGGAAGTAAATGGTACCTAGCACCTGAATCCAACCAAGAACGCGGCCGACGACACGGAGGCGACCAGCGCTGAGCCGCGCCGAGCAATGCAAGGACCGGGGCGTCTCAGGGGAGGGCGCATCCAAGGATTTGTAGGATTGGAGAGGGAGAGGGAGGGGTACAGACAGTGCAAGGACACACTGCTCTGTGTTCTCTCTGTCCAAGGAGACGAGCAGGAGACGAGAGTAGGGAGTGGTAGTAGTAGTAGCACTGGGGAGCGAGGCAAAGGAGCGAGGCAAGGGGAATAAAGCTAAAGCTTGGGGGCCTCCTCTTCGGCTACTGCCGTTCCTTGCTTTCCCTCCTCTATAGCCTTTGCCCTTTAGCTCCAATTCCAATGCAAAGCCAACTGTTTTGGGCTGGGGTTAATTGAGTTTCCTGGGTTTTCCTCTTCAAGAATTTATTTGTCATACGTTTGCTAAATGAACCAAACAGCTTCGCTTTTCACGGAACGAATTTGGCAGTATCTCACCTTTTTTTTAAATTTACAAAAAGACAATATTAGAAGTGCTAAACAGAGAACGGCTGTATATGGTTTGCATAATCAAATTCCTTATGGGATATAAATGTTATGAAGTTTTTCTGTACTAATCTATGCGAAAGATCGAAACATTAGAGAAAGATATGCACTTTCATCAGTATATCTAATCCAACGCCTCCCAATTGCGGCTATAAAGACTAATTGGATTTTCTTACTATGATGTTGACTCAAACATAGATTGGTACCTAGTCTACTGTAGTTATATGTTTATTGTATTAAAAAAAATCCATTTTACAAGATGAAAATTTGCGTAGAGTGATCTTGAGTTACTAAAGAAATATCTTCGCAATGTTTCAGTGTCGATGTGTATTATGATTAATGTCAATCCAATGAGCTGTTCCCTTGAATAGATAACTCATGAACTACAATAAGCACATCAATTTCGAGTGTCTATACCATATAACATCTCGTGAATGACAAACAAAAGATGAGCCTATTGTGGACTAGAATGCTAAATTTGTGGTGCACCACCACTTAGGTTCTATTTGGATAACGAGATTTTCTTTTCCGAATCCTGTGGGAAATATAAATTATTGTCTATGAAAATCCAGTGAAATCTATGGGTTCCAAACGAGCCCTTAACCAAGGAATGAAGGTTGTGAATTGGTTCAATGAATTTGTGATATCATCATGAATAGCACAAATTCCTGTGATATGTAGCATGTGGAGAATTCTAGGCAATCTTATTTAGATGTGTCATTACTTAAGAAATCTTAGTGCGGAATATGCTAGAAACTTTTGAATCCATTATCCTATTTATCATGCAGATATGTGAGTATCAAAGCACGACGAGTGTCTTTAACTTTAGAAACGAGATTGCTATCTGTATGTTGCTTGATTTTTCGTTTACTATAGTGACTTAATAGTTAAAAAATATGATTTATACTTAGAAAATATAAATATAAATCATCTTATAAATAGACATCCTCGACTTGAATATCTTTTTTTTAATAGCGGGGTGCAAGGCCTACGGAATTCCCACTTGTCTGTATCCCGAGCTTCAATTTTCTTTAGTACAACATATGTTGTGCAGTCTAATACACTGATTCCCACATCCGGCGAAAGCTAAAATTTCAGTTACTCCTACTGCTTACTCCTCCGACAACAAATACATGTCTTATTGTTGACATGATCTCTAAAGTATAATTTTGATCACTAATATTTATTAGAATATAACTATAACATCTAATAAAATTCTAATATAATGGAAATACTTTTTGAGGCAAACTTATATATACGATTTTTATGTATTCAATTTAAATATTTAAAAGTATTAATAGCTAATTTTTAAAAGTTTAACCAGTGTTCCGAGACAACATGTATTTGTCGGAGAGGAGGTACTCTGTAAACAAAACGTCTACCACACGCCGAAGAGGGACCAGTACTAGTAGTACACTAGACTACGCTATCAGTACACATTTCAGCAGCATGAAAATCCAGGAGCTCTCCTCTCAAATAGATAAATAAATTCCCATATAGTATAAAACCCAGGAGCCCAAACTGGCTACTACTCCACTCCACAGCCGTAGAAGTAGAATCATCACAGGCAGGCAACCACAAGCTGCACATGACTCGTGGGCCCCAGCACGCGAAGGGGCTAGGGCCACACGTCAGAGCCATTGTACACCCGTACTGGTACTCGTTCTTCACACTGTTCGCCTTGTGCGGCAGCGGTGCAGCACTGCAGCATTGACAACAAAAATTTACACTTTACTTAGCCATCTGCCCCCATCGTGCCGCCGTATGTGCTCCCCTGCTTTTGAGTATCTTCCTCGCTTTGGACTCTCGCCTCCTGCTGCTGCTGCAGGCAAGGCGAGGATATCATCAAAGATAGTGTCGCGTCTGAGATAGTGTCGTGTGTTCGTAGAGTTTTTGGGTTTATACGAGATAGTGTCGCGTGTTCGTAGAGTTTTTGGGCTTATACGATACTATTTAAGGCTGAAAGTAGCGAATCTTTTTTTTTTTCGATTCTGTGCTGCGGGAGCCGGAAATGCACTATAACTGCGTTTTTTTTTTCCGATTTCGTGATGTGGGAGCACGGACAAGGGATCTGGCCTCCTAGCGTGCGGACGAGGACATGTGTTGTCTGCCGGTGAGTTCACGGTGTTATTTTTTTTTACTTTAATCTTTGAAGGAGGTTAAATTTACTATTTCGAGTCCAAACAATATCATATAAGCCAAGAACTCCACGTTTGTATGCGTGTACCGTGTAGGACACATGTTATAGGAGACCCATGTCAGTGCAGCTGTCCGTATTTGTACATTTCGTTCAGCGTCGCTTGCTAAACCAGCTCATCTCTGTCCCTCCCCATTTTCCAAATCTGTGGTGGATGGCTCTAGCCACTCCTGGACTTTATTTATTTATTATTATTTTAAATTAATTCAAAGTTAATCTTTCACGAATTTTATTTCCAATTTTGAATCTTTTGGTCACGCCATTGTCTGTGGCATGACAAAATAACATTGTCACGCTATAAAATAAGTTTGATAAAATAACACTTTTTGTCACGCCACTGATAGTGACGTGATCAAACAATACTGTCACGCCACGGGTGGTGGATGACAAGAGTTTTCCCAAATACGAGCTGGCATAACAATGTTGTTTTGTTATGCTACGGGTGGTGGCGTAACTAAAGTGGTAAGAATTGAAAATAAAGTTCACAAGGTTAACTTTAAAATAAAATTAAAAAATGGTTCATAAATAAATAAAAAATCGCCACACCTTCCTCTTAAACAAAAATCTAAACTATCTCTCCGTTTTCATATCGTTCTCTTGTCGAAATCAAGTATGTAAACCTGCAACAGCTAGTGGTCTTAACCGTTAAGCTACTGCTAGTTCTTTATCGCATAAGTATTTCGGTTTTTTTTTTTTTGAAATGTCATGATAATTGCCAGAAACACTTTCTTAGATGGTCCATAAAATGCCTTTTCCATATATACAAATGGCAGCATGCTCACCGCTCCTGTAGTCCCATTAGGTGGTGCTACATCGACGGGAAATCTTGATAAACCCTACGTCCCCATCACAATTGCACGAGTGGCGTACCATATCGCATTAAGCGCAAGCAGTTCTGTCAAATCTGTTGGGAAATTTGGGCCTGACCGACAGCCTTTGGCCCATAAGTTGGCTCATCGTACCTTTAGTTTATATAAGGGTCCTATTTCTTTGTACGTGCTATTGCCGAAGAAAGAAATAAAGAAGAGAAAGAAGTCTCACACATCTTTATGTTAATTTTCATTCTTGTACTTGTGTATGTGATTCTCCTACGAAGTGATTGATCATCCTGAACTTATCAGCGATGAGAAAGAAGTCTCACATATCTTTATGTCAATTTTCATTCTTGTACTTGTGTATGTGATTCTCCTACGAAGTGATTGATCATCCTGACTCATTAGCGATGGTTCCTCAACATGTTATCAGCGCAATCGACTCCAGCCTACCTTTAGGCCTCCTTTACTCGGATCAAAAAGTAATCGTCGTAGCACGATATTCGTAGATTGAATTATCTTTCTAGATCGCGTTCAATTCCACAAATTTTGTTTTCCAGATTTTTCTACGGTACAAATCTGCTCTAATCTACTGCTAGCAGACTTGGAGTCGCCGGTCAAACTGATCGGAAGATCGCATGAAAGGGAGGATTTCGATTGCACTATAGATTGGATGAAAAAGGAATCGGCGACGCGCGCCACGCCGCCCCACTCTGACCAGACAACAGACCGCTGGCCGGCTCAGTAGTCGCCTCGCCGACGAGCGCCCTCCGACCGTCGCATGCCGCTCGATGAGGACATCACTCCTTCGGATATACACACTACACAAAATCCTCCAGATCCAGCTTGCTAAACTACAAGGTCCTATGACAAGAGCTCATGCACGCCACTTAAATTATGAGGTGAGCTCGTTTCTAGGTGCTAATAATTTATCTATGCGAATGGTATGCTACCTAAAAATTGTGATCTTCATTACTTAGGAATGATGGAGAGGATTCAAACCGCTCACGACCGCCTCTCCGTGATCGCAAACTCACGACCAGATCTGCCAGATCTACGACCAGGTCTCAAGCTCTATGACCAGTCCTACGACCAGGCTACCAGATCTACGACCAGGTCTCAAGTTCTACGACCAACCCTACAACCAGGTCCACGACCAGTGATGACCATGTTGGGAGTTAGTCAGAGACATTGAAATAAGGTGTTGTGTCACCGTTTTGGGCCTAATAAGACCTTGTAAGCGTGGCGAGGTCAAAGCCTAGGATGTGTACGCCTCTCCACATGGCAGCACAACCCTTGATCGACCTCCTCATGTTCTCCCCCCTATATATTGCAGCAGTCACCACAGTTTAGGGTTGGATTTTTTCTTAGATTATTCTGCCTTTGCAGTTTCACCGTTTACGGTTTGAGAAACCTCACTTTGTGAGCTTCATCCAAATCCGCAATATATTTCAGATTGCATCTATCTTGTTCTTGTGAGTTGCTTCGATTGCTTGCATGAACCATAACCCTCGTGATAAGGTCGATCATGTGCGAGCGTGGTTGATAACGATAGTTGTGCGGGTGTAGCGAATTGCGAGGTGAAGACCTGCGGGTCGGAAGCCTCAAAGCGTCAACGTCCTCACGACGAAACAAATCGAACCTATCGGAAGATTGGGCCGCCATCTACTCATCAATTGGTATCAGAGCATCAGGTTGCCTGTTAGGTAATCTTGTTTATCCCCTTTTGATAGTTGTGTTCCATCACCTAGAGTCCAGAAAATTGCCCCACAAAAAGTTTTAGATCTTAGTTTTTCCGCTGTCCAAACCTCTTTATGCCTATCGCAATTGTGTTTTTAGTTTTTGCATTGTTGAATTCGAGTCTATTGTCGGTGTCTTTGTTACTGGTCTAGTCGTCGTAATCTAGTTTCTAGCGTCGAGTCTTCGCTGTTTTGGTCTTTGTATATCTCAACCTACCCTTAGTTACATTCTTTGATTTGTCTAGTATATCCGAGATCGTGAGACCCCCTCCCCATACGACCACCTCCTCATGTTCGACCACCTGGTCGGATACGACCACCTCCTCGGGTTCGACCACCCAGTCGGATTCGACCACCCACTCGGATTCGACCACCTTCTCGTGTTCGACCACCAGTTGGATTCGACCACCTCCTCAGATCCGACCACCTACCCTTTCGACCACCTAGCCAAAGTTCAGAGAGAGATAATCTTTTTATTACCTTTATACCCCTGCTCTCCGAAAAAAGTTTGTGACCTACATATATCCCCAGACCCAGAAGAGGGTTTCGAAGAGTTGTGAGTAAAGGTCTCGCAAAAAAAAGAGGAACCCTAGGTTGGGTTTCTACAGTCAAAAAAAAGAAGAAGAAGAGAGAAGCAAAAAAAAAAAGAGAGAGAGGCTACTCATAGTTGGCTCACGACCACCCTCAGTTGGTCTACGATCATGCTCAAGTGGCCCACGACAACCCACAGGAGAAATCAGTTGCTTTGTGAATTTTATTCCATTGTGTTTGTATCTACCCTATTTTTCATCTTGCATGAGCTAGTTCTAGGAACGCGTTTGGGCTAGCAACTGTGACGAGTACCGTGGACTTTGATTCAGCTTTGCTAATCTGATATCATTATTGCTATTCCTTGCTACTAAACATTGCCTATCCGAGCTCCACCTACTTTCGCTCTCGATTTGGATCCTCGCATTCGACCACTTGCGGTCATACATCCCACCTTCTCCGATCATACCACCTGCCGCAATTGGTAAGAAATCCATAAGAGCTTGGTAAGACGCTTGAGAGTGTTTGTGTTTCCACCTTCCACCACCTAGTAGTTGATAGGGATAATATCTTTGTGTTGTCTTTTGTCTCCTACTAACCATGGCGTATGAGGAATTAGAGCGCAAGAGTGTGTTTTGAGGAAGAGCTCACGAGGGTGTTGCAATGCTCAATACACGCATTGATAGTTTGGCCAATCCACCACAGAACAATGGACGTGTGGATCCTCAAGGTGCAGTCCATAA
This sequence comes from Hsuehochloa calcarea, assembly GCA_036346395.1. NCBI lineage: Eukaryota > Viridiplantae > Streptophyta > Magnoliopsida > Poales > Poaceae > Hsuehochloa > Hsuehochloa calcarea. The sequence continues at coordinate 17,872,595 of CM070598.1, forward strand.
CCATGAGATTGACAATGGCAATGAGATGCGAAACCACGACGCCTTTGATGCACAACAACGGAACCGGTTGAACTTCAACCGTCAAGATATGAGAGGTAATAACTTTCAAAGAACATAATGCACGTGTTAATGATGATCCATATGCTAAAGTCAAGTTCACTGTACCATCTTTTGCGGGTGCTTATGATGCCCAAATATACCTAGATTGGGAGATGACGGTAGAATAAAAATTTAATGCTCACTTAGTTTCTGAAGTGCATAGAGTTAGGCAAGCCACAAGTGAATTTAAAAACTTTGCCATCATTTGGTGGAATAGGGTATGCAATGATGGATTAGCGCCTACTACTTGGGATGCTTTAAAGGTTTGTATGCTAACAGATTTATTCCACTTTCTTTTAAACGTGACTTGCGTAAGAAACTGCAGCGCTTAAACCAAGGCAATAGATCCGTAGAAGAATATTATCTGGAGCTACAAATTAGTATGTTGCGTTGTGATATTATTGAGGATGAAGAGGCTGCAATGGCACATTTTTATGGAGGATTAAGACGTGAAATTCAGGACATAGTTGATTACAAAGAATATGATAGTGTTCCTAGATTGTTCCACCTCACATGTTTGGCAAAAAAAAAGGAATTGCAGGGACGACAGCAGAGGCCAAGGAACAACTTTGGAAGCACATATACACCAAGATCAACACCGGGGCAAGTTAAAACATTCCCACCTTCAGCTACCCCTGCTGCCCTCCACGAGTAGGACACGCTCAACAAAGACCCTCGACACCATTACATGCACGGAGGTAAGCAAATCTACTAGTGTGCGTGCCCCACCAAGAGTTCTTATTCGATTGCTTCCACGGGCCGACGAGTGGGATTGTTTACCACCAGCAAAGGAAATGGGCCACGCCATGAGGGATCGCCAAGTCAATGAGATATCTTGCCACCAAGACGGTGGTTATGTAAGTGCTTGTGATATTGAGGATGAATATGTACTTGCACTAACATTGCGGTGGAGGAGACGAGATAGACCGTGATGTCGATGGTGTAGAGGAACAAGTAATCATTGTTGACACTGGAATCATATGAGTCTTAGAAGCAACGAGTGCCGAGCGCACAAGTGGAGAGAGCGGAGCAAAATCAACGGCACAACTTGTTTCAAACCAGATTTCGTGAAGGAAAGAGCTGCAGAGTAATCATTGATGGAGGGAGTCAGAATAACTTTGCAAGTTCCGAGATGGTCGAGAAGCTTGGCTTGGCCACACAGCCACACCCATGTCCCTATTACATCCAATGGTTCAATTCGTGTGGTAAGTTAAAGGTAAAAAAAGTTGTGAGAGTACAATTTTCAGCTGGTAATTACAAGGATAGTATCGACTTTGATGTAGTGCCCATGCAAGCATGCTCTTTGTTGCTCTCAGAGGCCTTGGATGTATGATAATGACGTTTTGCACCATGGTAGAGCTAATACCTACTCATTCTCACATAGGGGTAAGAAGATTAAGTTGTTGCCTTTGCCTACCTTTGAAAAAATTAATTTAGATGCTAAGAAGCGTGCTGAATTTATTCTTAAGTTGCATAAAACAACTAAAGAGAATATAGAGCGTATGACTAAAAAATATAGAGTTGCTGGAAGTAAAGGTAGAAAAGAAATAAAATTTGAACTAGGTGATTTAGTTTGGGTGCATTTGAGACAGGATAGATTTCCAGAATTAAGAAAATCAAAGTTGATGCCTAGAGCTAATGGTCCATTTAAAATAATTAAGAAGATCAATGACAATGCTTATCAATTAGAACTACCTGCATATTTTGGGGTTAGCCCCACATTTAACATTTCAGATTTGAAGCCATATGTGGGGGAAGAAGATGACCTTGAGTCGAGGACGACTTCAATTCAAGAGGGGGAGGATGATGAGGATATCACTCCTTCGGATACACGCACTACACAAAATGCTCCAGATCCAGTTGCTAAACTACAAGGTCCTATGACAAGAGCTCGTGCACGTCACATAAATTATGAGGTGAGCTCGTTTCTAGGTGCTAATAATTTATCTATGCGTAATGGTATGCTACCTAAAAATTGTGATCTTACATTACTTAGGAATGATGGAGAGGATCCAAGCCTCACGATCAGTTCTCCGTGATCCGCCAAATTTATGACCAGATCTGCGCAGATCTACGACTGTGTCTCAAGCTCTATGACCACCCCTACGACTGTGCTACGGATCTACGACTGTGTCTCAAGTTCTACGACCAACCCTACGACCAGGTCCACGACCAGTGACGCACCACATTGGGAGTTAGTCGAGACATTGAAATAAGGTGTCACACACCGCTTTGGGCCTAATAAGACCTTGTAAGCGTGGCTGATCAAAGCCCTGATGTGTACGCCTCTCCACATGGCAAGACAACCCTTGGTCAACCTCCTCATGTTCTCCCCTATATATTGCAAAGTAGATACAACAGCTTTAGGGTTGGGTTTTTCTTAGATTATTATCGCTTTGCGGTTTCACCGTGCCACGGTTTGAGAAACCTCACTTTGTGAACTTCATCCAAATCTACAATATATTTTAGATTGCATCTATCTTGTTCTTGTGAGTTGCTTCGATTGCTTGCGGGAACCATAACCCTCGTGGTAAGGTCGATCTCATGCGAGCGTGGTTGATAACGATAGCAGCGGGTGTAGCGAATTGCCGTGAAGATCCGCGGTCGGAAGCCTCAAAGCGCCAATGTTCTCACGACGAATCAAATCAAACCTATCGGAAGATCGGCCGACGCTCACTCATCACCGCTGGCGCCACCGGCTCTGCGACGGCACGCCGACGCTCTACCCCGCACGGCCACGCCAGAGCCACCGCGCAACATGGATGGTGCCGCCACCACGAAGCCAAGCCGCCGCGTGCGCCGACGCTGATGCCGCGAATCGACGCCCCGCCGCCAGAGCCACCCCGCGCAAGCGCCCCGGCCGCGACGGCCGCAGCGCCGCCAAAGCCGCGCCATCGCACCGCCTCTAAGTGGCCTTGCGCCGCACTCCGCCTATGCGTGCCTTCCTCGCCGGCGCACATTGCACCACGCGCCAAGTCGCACTCACGCCGGTCGTCACACAGATGCGCACCGTGTCGCCCGCACCTGCTTTGTCGGCTTGAAGCCGCGCCGCTACACCGCTTTACGAGTGCCTGTGGCCACCGCTGTTGCGCTACCGCCCCACGGGCCTTTTGTCGCCTCGTTCGACCACCTGCACGTGGCCGCCTCGCCCGCGCCAGCCGTGACGCTCCCACCGCGACCCTGTTGGCTGCGCACGTCCAGCGTGCCCATCGTGTTGCGCAAGTAGCGCGCCACCGCCACCACTCAAGAATAAGGCAAGGGGAAACCCTGTTTCTTCTGCGCACTTTGACCATTTAGGTCTCAGCCAAGGAAAACGGTCTTGCACAAGCACAGTAATGGCTGGACGAAATCCACCCCAAAAGGGGCTCGTATGGAAAATTTGTGATAGGCCCTTGGATTTTCTGAAAATTGTGCGAAAAATTTCTTAGAATTGAAATTTAGCGAATTAGCCCTCCAAAATTGCAGAATTCACAGAAAAAATTATATTCCAGCATAAAATGGCCTCGAAAACTCAAATTTTGAATCGATTTTAGCATTTTTAGCACTGTTGTTATTATTTTCTATGTTTTTCTGTATTTATTTACTATTTTGATTAATCATAATTGTTTAGATTGCCTTTAATCACTAAAATTATTACTAAAATTATGGAAAATATGTAGAAAATTACAAAACATTATGAGAATATTTTGTACCATTATCCTATTTATTTTTATAAATTTACTAGCTATAAATTTATGTATTTCTTGCATGCATATTTAGATGACTTGCATTATGTAACATTCCAATTTTCTGAGCTCTAAAAATATTTTAAATACTTAAATGTTGGAAAATACAATATTTGAATTTCTATTAATTTTTTTTTAAAAAAACTTAATGTAGACTTTCATGTCAAAATAATTTAGTAGGGTTAATTCCAACATCAACAATTGTCAAAACTATTTTATTTGGATTCTATGTGCTTAGATATATTTTCTAGAATTTTCTGGAATTTTTCCAAGTTCATTTGCTATTTTCTAACTGCTATTTGGATTTTTGGTATTTTCTAAAATAGAAAATCTATTTAAAATCCCCTGGAACAGTGTCGGACAAAAACCCAACACTATTCCCGTGCGGCCCCAAGATCGCGGCAAATTCAAATTCATTCGCTGCAGGTCGAACGACGCCCGCCTCTCTTCTCCTCTGACAGGTGGGCCCCAAAGCTCGCGTCATCGTCGTCTTCGTCCTCGCGAGTTCGACGTCGCGTCCGCCATTGTTTTATTCAAAACTCCACCCAACAACAGCCGGTTCGTTCTGGATTTTATGCGTTGAGCCTTCCATCTAGAAGCCCTATCCATCCCACACCCGAATCCGGTGAAATCAAAGTCTGTATCTCCTTCAAACTCGAGATATCACGCAGGATTGTTTCGGACTCTTTTAGGGCTCCGTCGCAATGTCGTCCGCACCATGAACCCCCAGCCAATTGCGCCCCGATCGCTCCAGTGCCGCCGCAATAAGAGATTTAGGGTTTCCAACAGAGTTCCTTCTCCGACGAATTGCGTCGCCGTCATCACGCCTTACCTCGCCGACGGTACCGCTGTGTTCAAGATTGCTCAGCTACCAGACGCGCCCGCCGCTGTCGAGCGTCGCCGGAGAGCCCGTTTGATAACAGCCACACCTGCTCCACAGCTTTGTCACCAATTTTGGCCAACTCTGACAACCTCCCATGCCAATACGAGTCCTAGTATGTGCGCAATAACCTGTTTTACCCAGTGCGCGCATCCACCGCCGGCGATGCGCCACCGTTCACCGTTGCTGGACCAACCCGAGCCTCACCATCGTCTGGTCGACATGTCGTGCTACCACATCGGTCATGGCTGCACTTGTTTGTCACGTCCAAACCCTAACATAGATCCGATCTGGTGTAACCCGGTCCCACATACACTGTGTCTATGCCATGTGAGGTCCACCAGCCAGATCACTGTACCGTGAACCCGTAGGACCTTCTACGACCAGATAGTCTTAACCTTCTACGACTAGGCAGTCGTCACCGTCTACGACCAGGTAGCTGTAGACTTTCACGACCAAATAGTCGTAATCTCTCTACGATCAGATAGTCGTAACATTCTACGACCAGGTAGTCGTAGCCTCCTACGACCATGCAGTAGAAACCTTCCGACCATGTGGTCAAAATTCCTTCCAAATACGCGTTGTCGAAAGCAATGAACAGTATTTGAATTCCTTTTTGAGTATTTTCTTTAGATTCAATCTTCCAAAGCCCATATCTTTTGCATCCGAACTCCGGTTGAGCCCATTCAAATTTCTAAATTTTTATAAATTTGAGATCTATTTATTTATACTTTTTATTTACCTTTTGGAGTTTTTTTCCACTATTATTTATTTGTTTTGTTTATTTATTTCGTTTGCGAGTAGACGTTAATTCTCTAGGGACTTCTGAAGAAGGAGAAGTGCCTCAAGATCAAGATTAGTACCTAAACCTATTCCAAGCTAAGTTATACCTTTGATCATATTGAACCCAGTTTTAAAAATACTTTGTTTCAATGTATTGCATTCTATTTTAAGTATTTATTTAAATACTTTTGTGTTTAGTTCTTAATCCAAATTGTTATGTCCACCTTGTCTATGGTTATGCCATGATCTTTTGTTACCCTAGGTTGGTTTATTATTAGTTGGTATTATCGTAGCACCAACATGGGTTGATTAGATACGAGTAGAGTGCTTAGCCAAGCTACGAGTCATCATTCCATGTGAGTTGCAATTATAAACTTAACTAAGTGATTATAGAACGTGTGATGAAATTGTATGTCTTTGTGGTGCTATTACTCGTTGATGGTATATGTTGCACTTAATCAACAAGGTGGGAAAAGATTTAGATTGAGGCAAGTGGTGGATTCTGTGTGATATGGTGGAGCTATGTGCTGGGAATGATAATCTGTGTGACTTAGTTAGAAACTGGAAGTTTGCCTTGGTCAATTAAGGACTTAACTTTGTGCGCCATTGAACTGAGCCTTACTGTACAACCACATGTCTGGTATGGGACGGGCCTAACTTAGTAGGTTATGGAGTCTTACCATTGACAACTCAGATTGTAGGTTAAGCTGTGTGATGGACTAGAGGTGTGTTTATCGCATCGCGGGACGGTTCACCGCATCCCTGTCCAACGGTGTGTGTCATACCTAAACACTGTGTGTATCAATTGGACGACAAGAAAGCACATCGGAGTGTCAATGTTGAGATGAAGTTTTTGAAATATTTTGTTATGGTCAGTGCTAGCTACACCGATTGTATCTTGTGGGTAAAGTGTGCAACCTCTGCAGAGTGTTAATTAATCTATTCGAATAGCCGCGTCTGCGGTCATGGACATGCTCGGGAATTTCACACGAGAGGTAGATTTTCATAAAAACATTTGGGAAGGGAGTTGTGTGATCTAAGTCATATGGCTGTGTGAATAACTTGTTTAGACTGTGTGTCTTTGTGAAATCAAATGATAACTCATTATTATCTTATTTGGTTTGAATTATTTTTTCAATCTATTATTTGTATTCAATTGCAAATGTTGCATTTCTGTAAAATAACCACAGAAGTCATTCCTTTGGAATAAGCCATCATATATAAATTGCATTCTATGGTATGACTTGCGAGTATGGTTGTGTACTCATACTTGCTTCAAACAATCAACAGAAGTGGAGGAGTCATTGCCTGCTTTTGAAGAGGAGTTCTACGAAGGTGTCGATCGTTAGGGTCTTGATCCCAGTCAGTTGTCTGTGGTGAATTGATGGGATCCCGCTGGAGTTTATTTTCTTTCTATTGCAATTTTATCTATTGTCAGCCTTGTGTGGTTTAATAAATGTAAACTCGACAATAAGGTCAAAATAATTATTTACTATTTAAATTAGTCGTTTATTCTATTAATTATCTTGTGTTGATCGATATTCATCTATGTTGATACTGTGTGCACTAGCGTGATCCTGGACTAGTGCAGAATACACAGAGGGTCCAGAATTGCATTTTTGGGTCCCAACACATTACGAACCGGGAGTTCGAGTTGCTGGCCCAGTACGACCAAAACTACTTGACTTGAGCTTCCGACGTCGAGATTGTACTTGGAGCCAAGAAGCTCCGCGCTGCCATTGGGATTGGTGCATCGAAAGCTGGCAAATCCATTCCTGAGAAAAAGGATCAACACTTCATTTTGGAATGCATTGAAGAAGCGGTTCGAGAAGCTAAAGTACACCCTTCTTCCTTAGATAGAGCAAGAATGGATCCGACTGAGGTTTGTTGGCTTCAAGACGTTTGGGGAGTACAATTCTGCTCTACACAGAATCTGTACCAATCTTCAACTCTGTGGTAAGCAAGACATAGATGTGTAGAGGATTGAGAAGACGCTCTCCACCTTCCACCCTAGTGCAGTACAGTCTGCGCACAACTATCGTTAAGACGGCTACAAGGAGCATGCTGAATTAATTGATATTATGCAGATTGTAGAGCCTCGGGATGACGCTCCTCGCAAGAATTTCGTCGCCTAGCTACTGTGAGCTCTGTGGCCGTGAGGCCAACGCTGGGAGTTTCAAGGTGCGAAAGTCTATAATGAAGAAAAGGGAATGAAGGGTAAGCAAAGACCTCCATGATATTGCAAAGATTTGCCGCCATGATTTTCTAGGAAGAGCATGTCACCCCGAGAAGATAGCAACTAAAATCTCTAACTTCAGGACTCGGTCTAGTGCTAGAACGCACTTAGACTCTAGATACCATTTATTTTGTTTTTGGAATAAGCTATACTTTTGCATAGATGATGGTTATATGCTCATGTAGAGCCTTAAACAATTTATTTCTTGTGATGGTTGGAAGATATTATTTAATTCATTTATTTATTCAATTAATAATAGCATGCTATGTTATGATATTTGAAGTATTTTATTTTTGTGTTGACTGCTTTCTACTTTTTATTAGAACACGTGTGGCGCCCTATGGATGAAGTGTGCTTAGCTGATATCGGCACAACGAATACCATCTTGAGAGAGACGAAATTCTTTCAGTCGATCAACAAAAATGCCAGTAGTCTCACGACAATCGCGCCGATGCTCAGATAATAGGCTCAGGAATGGCCATAATTATACTCCCGATGGGCACAACTTTTGTCATTAAACAAGTCTTGTTGTATCCAGAATCGACTAGAACTCTCATAAGTTTCAAGGATATTCGCGCTAACGGTTTCCACACAGAGACTGAAGAAGAGTACGGTAAAAAATACATTCTCATTGTAGTGCGTGAAGAAACAAGAAAAAGAGTATTAGAACGACTTGCTTCATTTGAGACTGGGCTATACTACAATAATATTAAGGCACTCACATTTATACGCCTCGAAAACTATATTTAGAAGCTCTAAACTTTTCTCGTCTCGCATGATATATTAGGCCACCTAGGTTTTAGGATGATAAGAAATATAAATAAAAATTCACAATGACATAATATCGATGTATAGGAATTCTCGAATAAGGAAAATTTTGTGTGCCTGCATGTGCCAACCAAAAATTAATTACTAGACCTTCTACTCAAAGTGAAGGATGAAGTCCTGTATTCCGAACGTATTCAGAGAGATATTTGTGGTCCTATACATTCGTCAGATCATTTAGATATTTTATGGTGCTCATCGATGCTTCCTGAATGGTCGCATGTATATTTATTGTCTACGAGAAATAATACTTTTACAAAGCTAATCTCGTAGATAATTAAAATTAAAAATAATTTTCCGATCATCATGTGAAGTCCATCGAATCGGACAACGCCGAGAATTTACTTGAATGCATTTAATGATCTGCACGCCCACACCGTAATGGATTAGCGATGAATTAATTAAAAGGATTAAATTTATTGCCCAATCGCTCTTGCAGAATTATAATTTGCCAACTACATATTGGGGACACACACTCCTGCACGCGGCAAATCTCATCAATTTTAGACCATCGACATATAACATCCATTCGCCTATATAACTAGCACAAATTTGGGTGCAAGGTTTATAGACCTATCCCCCACCACAACATACTGCATTGGGCTCTTTTCGAAAGTCTGGGATATAAGTTGGTTATGAGACAACATCATAATCAGGTATTTGGACCCTATGACTGGAGATTTGCAATCTGTCCGCTTCACTGATAGCTTATTTGATGAGGATAGTTTCCCGTCGTTAGGGGAAGGAAATCAACCTCTTGATGAAAAATACCAGGAAAAAGGTGGCAAGCTACAGGAATCCATGCACATGACCCGCGCACTAGTGAAGCAAATAGAGAAGTCCAGAAAACCATTGATTTGCAGGCATTAGCAAATCAACTACATGACCAATTTACTAATTTGAAGAGCATGACCAAGTCACATGTGCTAGCACGCAATGCACCGGAGAGGGTTAAAATACCGAAGAAAGTTGAAGGTATCCCTAATCCCGTGCAGAGGCCTCAAAAGGACGAGAACTCCGTCCTCTCGAATCCCAAGTAACCGGAGATGCCCGTGAAAATGATAATGACTTGACACACCGATCACGAAGTTCCCGTAACCGAGGGGAGCTAGTTGAGACATGGCACCAGTATGCCACCTTTAGAAAAAGGCATACCAGATTTGAACATTCCCACAGAGGAAGAAACAAGCAGGTATGTGTGCACACACATCGGAGCTGAAAAACTAAAGGGACTTGCCCCAGTAATTGGAAGCAACAGTGAGCAAGTAGAAACATTAGAAGAACCGCCCTATAAAGAAATAGCTATAAACTATGTGACCACTGGAGAATCTATGAATAGGATAATAACAAATGTCGATGTTTATTTTGCAAAGAAAACTGCCACAATAATTGATCTTGATCCAGAGCCTGCATCGCTCGCTGAATGTAAGAAAAGATCGATTAGGAAGATTGGAAGAAGGCAATAGAAACTGAATTATTATCTCTGAATAAAATAGAGATGTTTGTGCTCGTAAGACACACACATCCCTATGTACACCAGTAGAGCATAAGAGATTTTTGTTCAAAAGAGAAATAAAAATAATAAAGTTGTAAGATATAAAGCAAGGCTCATTGCACAAGGTTTCACTCAACGCCCGTGAGTTTTTGAAAAACCTATTCCCGGTCATGGGCGGAGTTACCTTTAGATATTTAATCTAAATGGCAAATAACTTGAATTTAGAAATAAAATTGATGGATGTTGTAATCAGATACCTTTATGAAAACTTGATTTGGACATTTATATGAAGGTACCTAAAGGTATCCCTTTTCCAACCAAGACAAAGCAAATAGAAATCAGACAAGATGAAACTCGTAAAATTATTGTATAGACTTAAGCAATCAATCTGGATGTGATATAATCGGTTGAGCGACTTTCTATGCAAGAAAGGCTACACTAACAATAAGGATTATCCTTGTGTATTTATACAACGATCCCAAAATAGATTTTGTATAATCTCGGTGTATGTAGACAATCAATATCATCTAACATTGGAAGATATTAACGAATCAAGTTCTTACCTAGTGTTGGAGTTCAAATGAAAGATTTTGGTAAAACCAAATATTGCCTGTGTTCTGACTTGAGCATGTCCCTGAAGGAATATTAGTACATCACCACCCCACACTCAAAAGGTGTTACAAAGATTTGGCTTTGAAAAGGTATATCCTTCAAAGTGCCAATAGTCGAGATCTTTGCGACAAGATAAGGATCCGCATGCACCTAGAGAAAATGGGGAGGAAGTCCTGAACCATAATTTCAGACTTAAGTGCAATAGGAGCACTCATATATTTAGCAAACTGTACTAGGCCAGATATTGCATTTGCTGTAACCTATTAGCAATGTATAGTGCAGAACCTGCAAAAAGGCATTGGCAGGAAATAAATGACATCTTTTGATACCTCTAAGGAAGCAAAGACCTTAGTCTGTTCTACAGAAAGAACCAAGATCCGACTATGACTGGCTATGCAAATGTCGGGTACCTATCGGACCCACATACAACCAAGTCACAAACATGATATGTACTTCTGTGTGGTGGAACTGCAATTTCATGAAAATAGTCTAAGTAGAGTCTTGTATCGACTTTGATGAACCACTCAAAAATCATAGCACTGTACGAGGCTTCACGAGAATGTGCTAGGCTTCGGCGGATAATTCATCATATCCAACAGTCGTGTGGATTTAATACCACGCAAACTCCCACTATTATCTATGAATATAAGGCAGATTGTGTTGCACAAGTGCAAATGGTTATGTGAAGAGTTATCTCACAAAGCATATCAACCCAAAGTTCTTCTATGCTCATGAATGGCAAAAGATGAATGAAATTAAAGTACTGTATACTAAGTCATATGAAAATCTTGCATATTTATTTACTAAGTTACTTCCAGCATCTAGCTTTGAAAGGTGCATACGTGGAATTGGAATGATAAGACTTAGAGAAATGCATAACTCAGGGGGAGAACCTTCACGGACTCATTATTGAAACTTGATCTCGAAGATCGAGTACCCAAAGAATAAATCCTGAAGATTAAATGAAATTTGGGTGGATTGTACTCTTTTTCCCTTGATGAGTTTTCTGATGTTTCTCGGCTAAGGTTTTTCACTGGGTTTTTGTGGAGTTTTGATGAGACATAAAAATGTCGGATGAGTGCCCAAGGTGGAGTGTTGGGAAACTTAGGCCTGGGCTGGCAACCTTTGTCCCAAAAGTGGGCCCTTATCCTTTTAGTCTATATATAGGGGTCCCATTCCTTTGTATGCATCAAGGTCAAGAAGGAAATAAAGAAGAGAAAGAAGTCCCCCATATTTCCGTGTGTCAATTTTCATTCTTGTACTTGCGTATGTGATTCTCCTACTAGGTGATTAATCAAACTAGACTCGCCAGCAATGGTTCCTTAACAAAATCAATGCTAATTGGTGGTGCGTGGAACAACGTTGCGTCATTCATGGAGGATACTTTTTGTTACGCATTCAGGGACCGCGTGGTTTATTACCGATGTTAACAAAATCAAATTTCAAGAACGCCAATGAACATTCATTATCGCTTGGTTTGCTACCAATATTTAATAATACCAATAAAATTTTGTAATGCTAATGAAATCTAATGCCACACGCGGCAATCCCACGGTGAGAAAATTGCTCACCAAAATTTTGGTAACGCCAAAATTTGGCTTAGCCGTTAATCCAAACAACGTAAATTTTGTCAAATTTGGTTTTGCCTAAGCTTTGGCTATGTAAAAATTTGGCTTGGTTCATTAGGCCATCTACCGAACAACCCTCATTTTCATGAAAGCTTAGGAGTAAATTCTTTTTCCGCTTTCTTACTTCCCAAACGTATGCTGCCTCGCAATCTTCAAAACAGATTTTGTGGATTGGAAAGCATGGATTACTTCCCTATTGTTGCTTAAGAACGCCCAGTGTTATACTCTTATAGTACTTCTTATGTGCAAAGCACCTCGATCGGATCGAGTTACGAGATACGCCACGAGAGTGCACAATATAAAGAACAAAGTAGATGAATCGCAGAGAGACATAACAACAATGACAAAATAATCATGACAAGAGAGAAAGATTTGGTGAAGTCGACCATAAATTCTTTAATCACAACCTCAAAAGAGTGCAATGGATTGTTGTGCTCTTACAACCTCTCGAACCTTTAAGACTCATGGATTCTTGCCCTGTACAAGAATCTAGTGTTAAAGAATAATCTAGTCTCTAATCCTCTAACGCGGCTCTTACTTTGGATTAGTTAGTTTGCAGCTTGTGTTCTCTATGACCACCCCTCGTGGCTCTTTATAGTGCCCCTAGTTCTCCTCCAAAAGAGGTAGAAATCATGATCTCATTAGGATTCATATAGGAATCTTTGTAGCACACTTCTTCAAGTCCTAGTTGATTAGGATATGAGTGAACCATACTTAACAATATCTATATTGACTCTTATTCATTGAAGTCATTGTGCTCCTCCAAGAACCCACTCCTAGTCGGCTCCACCTTTTTTTGTTTTTCCTTTTTTTTCTCCCACCTTTGGGAGTGCCCCTACCACAAGGGCTCATACACATCACCACAATGTGTGTGTCGGTATTCAGGCTAGCCTGTCGGGAAACTCCACTTCAGAGATCCTTTGTTGTGTAATTTGGTTAACCACACCTCCTTTTCCTACATCCCTCCATGCCATAGGTTTATACCATCTTCGAGCTCTACCTGCTTGTCGGTACCGCGTGGTTGGTCCTACCACGTCTTCCTTTTTCTAACAGCTTGCACCTTCATCTTTGCGTATGTTAGATTTTACAACCATCTTTGCACTCGCATACAATCAGAGATGAGATCTAAGTACCTACCGCTGATGACATGCTTTTCTTGTCTTGATCATGATTTTTATCAGACCTCCCGTTATTTGCTCTTCCCTGATGATTACCCATTAATCGATATCCTCCAGTGTTCCAGATACTTTCATGATTACCTGGCCTTTGCAAATAACTTGCATGATTCCACCTCGAAGTGGTACCTTACAACTTTCGAGTTCAATCGACATCACGATATTAGATTCTTTTTAACCCAGAACATATCGAACTCCGTCAATGTGCGATGTGCTCCATATATATGTCCAATGTAATTGTTCCCACCTTAATAATTGCATACTCCTTGCAATCCGTTATGAATAGTTCCATGTGCTGCATGGAGATCATTCATCAAACATCGCTCACTGAATATATATGGAAGCAACAACTCAATCTAATATCCTTCCATGAGAAGTACTGATTTACTCATGACTAATATGTCCTAATCAACTTTTCTACCGCCATCGAGCACACTCCTCATTTGTTTCAAATTTGGACAATCATTTATCATATAACCTCTTTGTCACACTGTAGTATACATGTGTGCGCTTGTTGTTGCCCTTTTATTTTTGTGACTTTGGCTTTTGCCTGCAACACATGTGACAACCAATGCTTGATCATCTGATGATGAAGAATCCCATGGTTTCTTAAAGGACTCCGTCTTCAATAGATATGTCATTGTCTCATTAAAGTTGAGAGTGTTTTTCTCAACGAGAATATTCATCACCAATTGCTCACATGATGGTGGTAGAGCTGACGCCAATATGATGACCTTGTTGTTCTCCCTAATTTTCTCATCCACACTAGTCAGCTGTGCGATAAGTTTATTGAAGACATTGAGAATTCTCATTGGTTTGTCGCTTCAACACTCATTGGTTTGTCTCTGACTTTGCCATGTACAATTCTTCTAAGTCACTCTATAATTTTTTGGAGAATTCTCCTTAATTACCTAGTATTTTACCTCATTAGATAGACATAGACGGATTGTACTGACAACATTCCACTACATCACCTTCTATTATTCAACAATTGTCTTTTCCAGTTTGTCCCTTTCAAGAGAGGCCCTATTCTAGGTGCCCTTTCAAGTACAATCCATATTCTGCTCGCCCATCACCCTATTCTCGGTTTGTCCTTTCAAGTCGCCGATCTTACGAAATAAAATGAGGAAAATGCTCGCCGATCTTACGAAATAAAATGAGGAAAATGCCTAGGAATTCTTGGAGAAGAGTATATGGTCGCTCTTTATTACAATGAACTAGCTATTACAAAGATGTCCTTGGCAAGGTGACTGACTAGCCCTAATTACATTGAGTATATTGCTTGTTGTGCTTCAAATAGAATACAATTGCTTTGTGCTTCGATGAATTGGCTTTCGGATCTCCCTGGTTGATCATAATCCACCCTTAAATACTTGGTGAAGAGACACCAATTACTCCTAGAGAAGACACCTTTTGGAAGTGACGTGTCTAGTCGATGAGGTGGTTGTAATCGCCAGTTGGTGTCAGTTGAGGACGAACACAGAGAAAACTGTGTAGTGGTTATTGTCAGAGACTTAGGGTCGAAAAGATTCGTGTGGTTTGGGGTAAATATGACACGTGTCCCATTCGTCACACGTAAAGGACCCAGATGCCATAAAACCCCGTTAATGTGTAGTCAGTCAGGTCGGATATCAATGATCTCATCCAAAGCTCGAATCCCGTTGTCGCCCCGATCACTTCTCTCCATCGACCACTCAAGATGGTGGCTCCTTGGAGGTACGCCTTGTTTTAAGCCAATTCTTTCTTTTATGAGAAAAAATGGCATGAGCATAATATACATGCTAGATGAAGAATTTCATCGCCAAACTAATCTTGGTTAATCAGGTGGGAGAGAGGGAAAACCCACCAGTCGGAGCTACGGAGTCTGTAGACTCCGAAGCAAACGTGGTCGACCAAACAATTGCTCCTGACGTGACTATTCTAGTGGTCGATCAGGCCATGACTTACGAGCTGGTGGTCGGGGAAATCATTTCCGACCTCCAGCCAGAGGTCGCAAAGGGTCTAACCATTCTACCGAGCGTAACGGTGAAATTGGTAGAAAAGAAGAGAAAGATGAGCATTCTGGACTTTTCTCCAGAGCGCTTTACCTTTAAAACCAAGAAGACCAGGTATGTAGAAAGAAACTAACGTAAATTCATGTATTTTAGATGTTATCAGATTATGAAGTTTCTATATTCCTTTCTTCTGCTTTTCTTAGATCCTCCGTGTTCCGATCTCTTCTAATCGAAGCACCTCCCAGGAGGAAAATCCTGAGGAAAAGATGGTCGAGTCACCAGCAGCTTGAAGCACCAAGAGATTCGCTCCTACTGCTCAAGAACCCTTGACGGCTCTGACCCCATCCAAGGAGGTAGAGGCTAAAGAGTCCGAGCAGGTCCTGCCTACTGCTGGGACCGAAGTGGTCGAAGAGGAGGAAGCGAGCTTGCTTCCTTCTCTCTTCAGTGATCGTTTGGGAGGAATTCTACCTTAGTTACGAGAACTCCTCATCCTAAGGACATCCCCAACCGACCTTGAATCTTTTATGAAAAAAGACTTGAGGAGGTTTGGTGGAAGAAGATCTCAGACTGTCGATGGAAGACAGATTCTGGGACCAATTACTCCAATTATGCAGACAAGACGGTCCAGGTAAATACCTACGACCACTCCTATAACATTTTTTGTGGAGTTTATGTGAAACTTAATGAAGTTTTCTATTTTGCTTGTTTGTAGCATATAGTTGAGAACATTGCTGTGGTCGGAGAGCTGACCCAGCGAATAACTTCCTTGGAAAAGGTACATCTCTGATTGAAAAGTAAGTAGTTCTTCTTGACTTCTTCCCCTTTTGCTATTATGTTCCTTGTTGTTTTCTAATTCTCCCCTTACCATGATTAACAAAATTGGAGAATTTTGAAAAGAAAGCTATAGCTAAGGGAAATGTTATATCCATACTTCAGGAGAGGTGTAAAGCCAAAAATAAGTCGATCGAAGACTAGTCGACTGTGATTTAATGAAAACTCCTCAAGCACAAGGAAGCTATCAAAGCTTTCGAGAAGAAGGCTCAAGACAACTAGTCGTAAACCCAACCAGTTTACTATGTGTTTCCAGTTTATTCTCTAATTTTGATTTACTTATGCAGAGCAAGCTCAAAAATTAGAAAGAATAGAAAAAGCCCTTGAGTTTGAGCAAAAGAAGGAGAAGGAACTTGAGAGGAGTCTCCAAGAGAAGATCTTGGCCTTCAAAAAGATGCTTTCCGACATGGGAGCAGTATATTTCGTTGTCTTCAAGGGAGACAACGGAGAAGGCGAACTATCTCGATCGGCACTGAGACTCTCCAAGGCCTCGCGTCGAAACTTCTGAGGGACCACGTAAATAGTATGTGTGATGTCACAGATGGAGTTAGCTTTACTTTGGCAAAGCTTAACACCTCGACCTCCTCAATCTCCAAGTGCTTGAAGCAGACTTCAACTGCTTGGAGACAGGTGCAACCAAGATCTTCAAAGTGGTGAAACCCTTTGGAAACACAGTCGCAGAGGAAATGAAGGTTGAATCTCCATCGCACAGTGACCAGTCGAATGGCCCCGAGGAGTAAATGAATGTAGCATAAAATTATAATGTAAAAACTTATCTTTTGTCATCAAGAAAGTTTATGTCTATCTCTCAACTTGTGTACTCATATATTTATATTCTCACCGCTTGTGTAGTAGAAAACTTACTCTGTATAAAGAGACCAAGAGAAAGAACACATGTTCTAACCAATGTACAAATTATGTGTTGATTATGTTGTAAAATGATCTAGTAAGCATTAGGAAACCAATTTGGTCGGAATCAAGTATGATTTCGACTAGTTATATATCTATTTCTATAATTGAAATATTATATAGTATATTATGTGGTCAAGATACCATAAGACTTGTATGGATGATAAGAAATTATGCAAAATGTATGAAAAACGATGAGTACTCTTATTTATACATATTATCCAAACTCGTTGTAAAGGTGCTAAGAATCAAGACATGATTGACACTTCACAAAACGATTCGCCTCAAGTTCCGATAGGCGTGAAATATCGTAAGAAAAAAGACTATCGCTAGGAAACTCCTTCCAGTGGGCAGGACTACATGCAGATAGGAGAGATTTCAACTAGGAGGCTTTCTGTGTCTCGACTAGTTGCAAAACAAGAGAAGAACAAAACGTTGACACGAAGAAAGAAAGTTTTTGAGTCCTTAAGTATGTAAGTAACTCTATCTGGTTGTCTGTGTTATGTTTTTTTACTTGTTTTTTCTTTAAGAAAAGAGTGTGCGGTCATTCGTTAAAACCATCTCTGTGACGATCACGATAACGAATCTGGTGGCATTTGACAAATATATCAAAGCTAAAATGTAAAAGATATCATTTAAAAAGGATGTCGGGTGATCATTGATTGTCTCCGATGACCTTAGACAACAATAGTATGTGACTAAGTAGTGGATAATTGAAATATAAATAACATCACTTATCAAGAAATAAAGAAATAATGCATCTTTATTGAAATTGAAATAAAAAAAATACTTATACATAGAACTTACGCAATTGATCAATATTCTAAGAATTAGACATAACACGCCCGTCTGACATGGCAAGTCGATCAACCAAGTTTGGTTACTTGACTATAGTGTATGGACCTTTCTACTTAGGAGAAAGTTTATTGTGATTTGTCCGCTCTAAATTTTTCGAGAACTGCACCACCCACAATGAGATCATGCGAGGTTGCACCTACGATCGTGTTACATTCTCATAGCTTGTTGGTAAACCGTCCATCTTATCAAGGCTTTGTTTTGTATTTCTTTAGGAAAATTGATGTCATCAAGTCGTTGCTCGCTTGATTGTTCTCATTATAACAATCTTCGAGCATATATAATTTTCAATCTTCGCAGAAGCATGGATTCAAGATCGTAAACTAGAAAAATAGTGTTTCAAAGTTGCATGACTAGTCATGGTCCGAACGCCCATAATACGTAGGAAGTTCTTGAACCCAATCTCCGACTATTTTATCAATTGGTCGAATACTCGCATTTTATTCCATATATTATTATGCCATTAGCCCGCTTATCGCTTTGTTACTCGCTGGTGAGCCACTAAAAAGTAATTGATTTTGATATTTAGATCCACGAGAATTCCTAAAATTCCTCGCTTGAAAATCGGGTATCGTTATCTATGATTATACAACGGGTATACCAAATCGTGTTATCATATTTTTATGAGAAATTTCTTGCGCTTCAATTGTTATTTTAACAACTTGCTCAAATTTTATCCATTTTGTAAATGTATCAATCATTACAAAGAGGAATTCAAAGCACCGGTGCCTTTGTTAAAGGTCCCGTAATGTCTAATCCCCATGTTGCAAAGGCCAAGAAAGAGGTATTATTTGCAAAGCTTGTTCGCCGATGTACTTGTCGACTATGAAATTGATATTGTACACACTTTATCACAAGCTCTTTTGCATCATGGAGGGCTTGGCCAAGAATATTCTTGTCTAAAGGCTTTAATGACCAAAGTTCTACATGAATTGTGTGCTCCATAGACTCCTACATGTATGTCGGATATTAATTTCATACCATCCGCTTGAGATATGCATCTCATCAACACTCCATGTGCTCCTCGCTTGTAAAGGGCACATTCGATCGAGTGTATGATTTGACTTTTCGAGTTGTACGATCGGCCTCTACATCATCTTCGTGGAGGTGTACCACGCAGAAGATAATTGTAGATTGATGCCATCCAATCGCCATCGGGCTCAATCAGACGACTTAGTGGAGCATATGTATCTTCTAATGCTCAACCACCGAGGATGCATCGAGGTATACTTGAGAAAACTCCAGCAAGACAGTGATCTTGAGGAAGCCATCCATGCCAACTAGGATAGTAACTTTCTAGGAATATATTGGATCTAAAACCAAGAAGTGTCTTTCGAAGTTTCCGCACTTTTACTAGATAAGATGACATCTTGGGACTTAAGCACCAATACTCTTTCCCAACCTAATTCGCTAATAGTTGAGAATCGTCTTTCACTAGTAATCTGCGAATCCCGAACGCTTTGGCTGATCGGAGTGTTGCTGCAAGTAAACCTTCGTATTCTACCATAATATTTATAGAATGAAAGTTTAACTGAATGACGTACTTAATTTGTTCACCAAGAGGAGATATCAAGACAACTCCAAATTTCCGAGCCTTTGAGCATCAAAGAATCGCCAAAGTACATGGTCTACTCTTCGTGGTGTTCAGACTTGGACCCTTGGGTATGGGTTTAGGGTTCATCCATTTGACAATGAATTATGCTAAAACCTGATACTTAATTGTTGTTCGTGAAATGAAATGGAGATCGAAGCCCCTAAGCTCGACCGCCCATTTTGCTATTCGTCCTGATGATTCCTTGTTTTGGAGAACCTAACCAAGAGGATCTCCAAGAGGTATGACCACTCAGGCCTAAAAGTAATGCCTTAGTTTCCTTGAGGCCATAAGGAGATCAGATAACAACTTTTGTATCCTTGGATATCATTCTTTGATACATGTAAGACTTTGCTTGCCTAATATACTCGTTGTTGGATGTTATTACACTCAATGACCAAAGACAACACTAACTACGTGTGGCCGCACCATGTATATTAGAAATATTTCTCCCGATCTCTGAGATACTAAGATCGGGCACTTGTAAGGTATTTTTTCAACTCTTCAAAGACATCGCTTGCATCTTTAGTCCATTCAAAAATTTGTGTTTCAAGAAGCTTAAAGAAAGGTAATTATTTTTACCCTAAACGCTATAAAGTGACTTAGTGCCGCCATACAACCACTTAGTTTTTGAACTTTTCTTTGTGGTCGAGGGCGATATGTTGATGACTGCTATTTTTGCCGGATTAACTTCAATTATTCTAGCGAAATTAGGAATCCAAAAAGCTTTCGTAAGAAATTCCAAATACACTTTTGGGGATTTAACTTAAGGTTATGCCTTCTTAAATTATTGAAAGTTTTTCGCAAATCGTAGATACGATCTCTACCACTCGATTTTCTTTACGACTAGGTCGACAACATAAGCCTCTAAATTTCAACCTATCTACGAACTAAAGGGGTTTTTTTGCATTAGCCTTTGAAAATTGCACCAGTATTTTTGAGACCAAATGACATCTTGACATAACAATAAGTGCAATATGGAGTGATGAAGGAAGTTTTCTTCATCGCCTTTACTCATATTAATCTGGTGGTGCCTCGAATATGATCTAAAAGCTTAATAACTCACACCCGTAGAGTCTAGTCTATGTCGATCGATACGAGGAAGGGGAAAGTCATCATTTAGATAAGTTTTATTAAGATCTATGAAATCGATACACATTCGCCATTTTATATTACATTTTCTAACCATTACAGGATTGGCAAGCGACTCTGGGTGGTCGATCGCTCAATAAATCTACCTTGAGAAGCTTGTCAATCTCCGACTAAATTGCATCATTCCGATCTCGTGCAAAACGCCTTAGCTTTTGCTTAACCGGTTTTTTGTCAGGCCGGAGAGTTAGCCTGTGCTCGATCACCTCTCTGGGGACTCTAAGCATATCGGATGCTTGCCAAGAGAATACATCCAAATCACCTCAGAGGAAGGAGACGAGTGACTCTTCCTATTTAAGATCGAGTCCTACTCGCCAAGATCTTTTGGGCGGTTGCTTAGGATTCCCGAATCCGCACGATGCTTTTGCACTTTTCCGAGAAGCGCCCTTATCGAGTGAAACTTTCTTGGTCTGTTCGAAGGGTTTTGGGGCTATCTTTGGTCTTGAGTGCTTGACCTGCGTGGAAGGTGGATTAGTTTCTCTGGTCAGAAGTTCATCAACCAGCTCTAAGGATTTACGATCGTATGCATATGCCATCTTTCTATCCCCTCGAACCGTTATGACCCCTTTGGTCCCGACATTTTTAAACTCTAATAGTTATAATGCGTAGCTATCGTGAACTTTGCTAGTGTCTGACGACCAAGAATTTCATTGTATGCAGTTTTAAAATCTACTACATCAAATGCAATCTTCTCTATTTGAAAGTTATCTGGTCTTCCAAATGTAACCAGTAGGGAAAGCTGCCCTGTTGGTTTGGCAGTAGACCCTGCAACTATACCATGGAAGGCATATTTCACAGACTTTACTTTTGATTTGGGAACTTGCATTTCTTCTAATGCTTCCATAAACAAAATATTTAAAGAATCACCATCATCTACTAAAAGTCTATTAGCTTTGCAATTATTAATAGTAGCTTCTACAACTATAGAGAACCTACCTTGTCGAGTTGAAGGGAGGGAGCAGCCTTCCTGATCAAGGAGATGACTATTTCCACCATCCGATGGCTTGATGGTGATCCGAGGTTTGGCGAGGTTCACTTCCGCTCTATAGCCATCGAAAGGCGCCTAGACTCAGGAGGACCCGCCAAAGATCATATCGACGGTGTGTTGTGGCTCCCGATAATAAATTTTTCGCTGACATCTTCGTCTTTTTGGAGCTTGGCTCTCCAAGCTATTGTATGGAAGGAAATGGACCTTACCTCGAATAATAATCTTCGACTTCTTCTACTGCTCAGCAAGTGCACAAATCATACCCTCACCGATGAAGTGGACACAACTTCTTATTCTTTTGTCTTCATCTGTCGGGCTTTTGCCTTGTTACGACCATAATAATCCTTCTTTCCCTTGGTGAACTTCTCGTGGATCGCTAGGACCTCTTTATCTGGTTTGCAATTCTTCTTACCCTTAGTAGTCTTCTTATGCTTCTTCTCTTGTTTATCTAGGCCAAAGTTGAGGAATTTTCTCTTTCGATCAATGGCCTTGTTCCATTCGACCGCCTCACTAGCAATGCGCACTCTATCAACCATGTCGAATATGTCGATGGTCGCTCGTGGAGGATTCATAGCGATGTCCTCCATAAGTTGTTGATTTCTTAATCCTACTTTAAAAGCCTACATGACAGATGAATCATGCCTAGGAATGGAGTTATTAACTGGATGAACCTTTCATGTATTGTCGAAGAGTTTCATTAGGTTCCCACCGAATCCGATGGAGATTGTCTTCCTTTCGTGGCAATCGCAAGTCCCCTAAAAGTTTGTGATCAATAGGTCACGAGTTGCTCCCTGTGTAAATTGATCCGGCTGTAGGTTGAGCAACTAAGACCGTAGATCCTCGAGTACCCTAGGCAAGTAGTTTGCCATCGATTGTCATCACCACCGCAGCTCCGATGGTGGTAGTGTAGATCCAAGGAACTCCAATGTGTTTTGAGTTCCATTGAATTTCTCCAGTGTTTGTGGTCGAATTTGTCCAACAACAGATCGCTTGGAGCCCCGCCGAGAATGCTCGACCACCCGTAATCAAGTCATGGAGCCTTCTTGGAAAGGACCTAGATTATAATTGGTGGGAGACCGATTCCTCGGGTTAGCATACCGAATATTTAGTGTCCCAATTCGCCATGGACGTTGGTATCACACCTTCGTCTGGCTCGCCCAGCTTTAGGTGATGTCAAGATCACCCGAGCCAAGCTTGGTCCTCGTGACGAGGGGGAGGAGGGCTTCATGGAAAAGCCGCCTTCCTCGTGACTTCTTTGTTCGATTCTTTGAGAAGGTCTAGGTATCTGATGGTCTGGCCCACCATGCCGACTCTCGCTAAGGGAGGAACGCTGAATGAAATCAAAGTATGACTTTATGAGTTCCTCTGCTCCTCGTACATCTTTGTATGTTGCATGGTTCATCAAGGATCTCCGATACCGCCTCAAGTTGAACATACCCCGAGTCTCGCTAGAACAGGCCCGGGTTATTAAAAATACTACGAACTCGCATGTGTTTTGGATTGTTACTGATGGTCTTGAAGGATTCCTACTAGCAGGAGATGTTCGATGACTCAATTCCTTCCGACCCCTTGCTTGCCCTGCTCCATCCATTATACACAATAGGGGTAGAAACAGTGAATTAACCGACATGTGCACCGCCCATTGCCTCCTCCATCCCGGGTTGGTGTTAGAGTGCCTACACCATTTCCACCAACGGTGTTGGTGGGTTATGTTGTGGAAGATCATGCACGACATCTTGATTGGTATCACCAATTACGCTTACCTCGTGCCTCTAAAAGCAGTAGCTCCGACGAGCTCCCATCGAATTCAAGGGGAGCCTCCCACTTCTTCGCAAAGAGCATCCACGACAGGAACGGTTTGAGATTACCATCTCGGCGGGCTTTATGGTGGAGTTAGCCCGATCCGTGGATACCCGATCGTATGCTGAGTTTTATCCAAGGGTAACGCGCAATGCTACGATAGCACAAACAAAATTTTATCGCGCAACCAAGGAACCACCGCAAGTAATAGATCACGAGATTATCTGCTAGACGCGCCGACTCATAGCGGAAGTAGAGTCGCTAGTAGCGAGTAGATGCAATCAGTAGTCGCACCACGGCGCGCCTCCTCCTTCGAGTGGTCGTACTCGCCGCTACCGCTTCCTCCGAGTGGTCGACTCGTCGCGTGACTTCTCCTCCGACTCCGGTGAACGCCACAAATTGTGGATTGTCCTAGTCGATGCTTCGCAACAACACCTCCGAGGTATCTACACGTATGTGGCAGATCACCACGCACCGGAGTGCTAGCACCGACAAATGGTTGAGAAGGCGTGGCTATTAGGGTTTTGAAAGTTCTTCTAAAGATCATCCTCACCTCACTTTACCCCATGCCACCGCCTCTTTATATAGGCATCCATGATGGGTCTCGACCGAGGCCCATTAGGAACTCGTGGCCTATACGAATTCGTATCACCATCCAAACCAGATCCTTGCCCTTTAAGTGTGCGACCCCACGTGTTCATGTGTAATCGGTTATGACTAAAACTCTTTCCGACCACTAGTTGTTAGCTGTACCTAGAAGCACATAATGATTCCCAAATACACATAGAAAATATCTGACGAACCTTGATGTAATATGATCTATGATCGTGTTCTCATCACTTATGACCAGCTCAGATTCTATATCGACAGATTGCAATTGGTCACGACTATTCAGAACTCCTTACGACTGTGTTCTTACCATTATGTGATTACGCTCGATCAATCTACGCACCGCCTCAGATTCTATACGACTAGCCCATAACCGATCGAACTAAGCGACCTACTCATGCATTCTCCCTTTGCCTCACGATGTCCGGTTGAACTCGTGTGAGATGATGTGTCATCCATGGACTGCTCAATACTTTCTCGATCGAGTGTCGGATAACTTCATGTGGTCGACACTTCGACCACTAGTGGCATGGCCATGCAATTTCTTTATCCGATCACCACGAGGGGCCCAGAGACATCTCTCCTGTTATGTTAGGAAGGGCAAATCCCATCTCGACTCACCACGCCCCTCCGCATGTTTTGAGCATACCCAAAGCTACCTTTATAACTACCTAGCCATTGAGTAGAGTTTGGCAACCCTAATAGTGCTATTATACATGTAGGGAACCATGCGGATCTCAGGTCTAAGGATTATACATCATCATTACTTGAGACCAACTAATGACATAAAGATTCATAACAATCTCAATAGTGTCTCAATGATGGGTCTATCCAACCCCATGTTCTCTAACATGTGCTCACATTATCGATTCGATATCCCCATATCTATGACCGTGAAACATGGTCATCAATCAATATATGTGTTTGTCGTGGAGTCACCGGTGTTCACCATTGACATCCCACTGTGGATACATTTAGAATGACATCATATAAGTTAAAGAGCTTCACCAATAAGTCACATACTTATTGATCTATAATCGATGATTCATTCAAGGAACACGATAACATATTATCAAAGTCATGAACATAATGTAATATCATCATCTCTATGATTGCATCTAGGCACATTTCCAACATTATCATCTTTACTTGGCATTCAACCAAAGGTAATTTTATTGTCATCGTTACTGTGTGTTAGTTGGGCCCTGTATACAAAAGAGCCATCGGTGAATATCGATCGCCCATGATTGTATCAAGAGTACATTGACCCTCTGATTGCAGCATCGGGCTTTTGTCGCCGTTTTTGCTGGTCGGAGATGCAGAGGCATTCGGCCATTCTGAACTAGTCAGAACGACCGAATCCTCTGGGAGTGCCACTGGTTGTGACGGTGAATCTTCTTCCATCCGGCCGATATCGCTGCTCTCGCCGAGCGGAGAGGTCGCGATGGAAGAGGACGACGATGACATCGCATTATGTTCCATGGCACGGATGCATGCATATATGTCGAGATCGGAATAGTCTGCCAAGTCGAACCAGTTCTCCTCATCCCATGTTCCTGCCATGATCACATAAGCGACAATGAAACATAAGAAAAGATGAGGATTGCCGAGCTTAAAAGTATTTGAAAAATTATCACCTTCTTCCCACACGACGGCGCCTGGTGTCGACGCTCAAGTCGCCGATCTTACAAAATAAAATAAGAAAAATGGCTAAAAATTCTTGGATAATAGAATAGGGTTGCTCTTTATTGTACTGAACTGGCTATTACAAAAATGCTCTTGGTGACAAGGTGACTGACTAGCCCTAATTACACTGAGTATATTGCTTGTTGTGCTTCAAATCGAATACAATTGCTTGTGCTTTGATGAATTGGCTTCTGGATCTCCCTGGTTATTCATCATCCACCCTTAAATACTTGGTGAAGAGGCGGCAGTTGCGCCGAGAACACATCTTTTGAAAGTGATGCGTCTGGTCGAGGAGGTGGTTGTAATCGCCAGTTGGTGTCAGCTGAGGATGAACACGGATAAAACTGTGTAGTGGTTATTGTCAGCGACTTAGGGCCGAAAAGCATTGTGTGGTTTGGGGTAAATATGGCACGTGTCCCATTCATCACATGGAAAGGATATACTTAGAATCATATCTAAGTTCCAGTTCAAAAGATTCTTTGAGTAATTACCTGGTCGGGCGATAGGAACAGTGTCTCTCCGACTAGGGCTTTCAAAGAGCAACCTCTGGGATTCTCACGACCACAAGGGTCTTAAACCTTGGCCCTTACGACCATAAGAGCTATGAGGTTTTTAATTAAATGTTAAAGGGGTATTAAGGAAATTAATCCTCGTCAGACGACCTTGTTGTTCTCCCCAATTTTCTCATCCACACTAGTCAGCTGTGTGATAAGTTTATTGAAGACATTGAGATGGTCAACGAATCGTGTGCCTTCCTCCATGCTCAACCTATATAGCCACCACTTCAGCAATCATCGGTTTGTTAGTGACTTTGCCATATACAATTCTTCTAAGTTACTCCATAATTTTTTCGATGAATTCTCTTTAATCACTACTTTACCTCATTCCACTCCATCACCTTCTATTATTCAACAATTGTCTTTTCCGTTTGTCCCTTTCAAGAGCATCATTTTACTCCCACTGACAAAGACATCCTTAACCACATATTGTCACACATCGAAACTCCCCAACCATCAAATTTCTCCACTTTGTTCCACATTGATTTTGATTTTGATTTTGTGTCACCTAATGCTTCACGACATTCTCACAAATTAGATTAACTGCATTAGTTCGATACTTGTTATACTTTAATACCCTTCTTATGTGCAATAGCCACCGGATCGCTTCAGAGTTACGAGATATGGCACGAAAGGTACGATACGAAGAACGGTTGATAAATCATGTAGAGAGAACCTAATAACAACGATTTAAATAATCAAGCCGATCGCAAATTTTTAAGCACGGTCTCAAAGAGTACAAGGGTTGTCGCTTTCTCACAACCCTCTAGAACCTTTTAAGACCACCCGATCCTTGCCATATACAATAATCTAGTGTTAAATAATAACCTAGTATCTAATCCTGGATTTAACGCCTGGTGCTTTGGTTGAGTTAGTGTTCTCTATTACTACCACTCATAGCTTTATATAGTGCTCACTAGTTCCCATCAACAGGAGATAAGAATCATAATCTTACTACAATTCATATAAGAATAACAGACTCTACAAATCCTAGTTAATTAGGATACCAGTCATGCATACTTAACCGCCGGAATCCATGTGTGCGTCCTGCTAAAAGAAGATGAAGAATCCGTGCCTATTTAAAGCAAGCGACGCATTCTCAAAACATGGAAGTATTTCAATTCAGTCAATCTTTTTCTGTGCACTCTCTAAATTATATAGGTGGCATTGCCCTCTCCCCTCTTGTAGATCTTTTTCTTTGGCTTTGAATAATGCAATTCTTTTGCCTTGGTGGGGTTCTCCTCCGTCTCTCTTGCCCTCCTTTTAACCAAAAAAAAATCATGGAGTTAATCTTTTTGCAAAATCAACGGATTAATGAATTTTATACATAGGCGCACAAGTACCATCGTGCCACTTCCAATTGTTGCTTTCGTTGTCATAGACCTCACAACATCTAGAGTAGTAGTACCAGTATATATCTAGCGAGGTCTTGGTGAAAAGAATTGAAAGATCCTCTTTTCTGCCTGCTTTACTTTGTGGATCTCCCAAATGCCCTCCCATTGAAGTCTGATGCAAGCAGTAAATCTTTGACTTCTTGGAGATTCGAGCATGATGCAGCAACTCCAAATCTTCTATTCTTTTTTTGAGATTCGAGCAAGCAAAAGAAGTGGCTTTGCAACAGTGTGTTTTTGGGATTGCAACAAACCAAATTCCTTTCCTGAAAA